>JAIRCJ010000437.1:16550-41256 GCA_020883675.1 Bruguiera gymnorhiza
GGATAAATGAATTGTCAATACTCTATTGAATTTAAATTTTGCAATTTTCGGAATTGTCTCCTTTGCCTCAATGCAATTTGAAATAATTTACGTAATCTTCAAGCAAATTACTTAAGAAAAAGAAAAAGCAATTGACTATAATAAGAAGGCTCTACACTCCCATCTAGTAATATATACTTAACACAACATTGAAACTTGGGACTGCTATTTATAATATTAATCCACTAAAGTGTATTTTATGCAATCGAGTGTATTACTTGTATTTTTGTTCAATTAACTTATTCAAATATTGTATTTTCTCACCAATCAAATCAAACGACATTAACAACAAATTTAAAAATCAAAATATTGCATTTTTGCAATTTTTCGAATTTTAAAATCTCCTTGGGATCAATAAATTGTCAATAATCTGTTGAATTGAAATTTTGCAATTTTCTTAATTCTGTCCTTTGCCTCAATGCAATTTGAAATGGTTTATAGAATTCCTGTTCTTAGACAAATTTCTTAAGAAAAAGAAAAAGTTATGGACTCTAATAAGATGGTTCCGCACTCCAATTTATAGATATATGCTTTACACAACCTTGAAACTAGAGATTACTATTTATAATATTCATCCACTAAATTGTTTTTTATGCAATTGAGTTCATTACTTGTATTTTTGTTCAATTTGCATATTCAAATATTATATTTTTCACATATTATATTTTTCTCACATATTAAATCAAACGATATTAACAATAAATTAAAAAATCAAAATATTTCAATTTTGCAATTTCTCGAATGTTAAAATCTGGTAGGGATAAATGAATTGTCAATACTATGTTGAATTTAAATTTTGCAATTTTTTGAGTTGTCTTCTTTGCCTCAACGCAATTTGAAATTATTTATATAATCTTCTGGCAACCTATGTAAGAAAAAGCAAAAGCAATCGACTATGATAAGAAGGTTCTGCACTCCCATCTAGGGATATATGCTTAACACAACATTAAAACTTGGGATTGCTATGTATAATATTCATCCACTAAAGTGTATTTTATGCAATTGAGTCCATTACTTGTATTTTTGTTCAATTAACTTATTCAAATATTGTATTTTTCCCACCAACCAAATTAAACGACTTTAACAACAAATTTAAAAATCAAAATATTGCATTTTTGCAATTTTTAAAATTTTAAAATCTGCTAGGGATAAATAAATTGTCAAAGATCTGTTGAATTTAAATTTTTCAATTTTCTTAATTGACTCCTTTGCCTCAACGTAATTTGAAATGATTTATAGAATTCCTATCTTTAGACAAATTACTTAAGAAAAAGGAAAAGTAATGGACTCTAATAAGATCGTTTTGCAGTCCCATCTAGGGATATATGCTTCACACAACCTTGAAACTTGAGATTGCTATTTATAATATTCATCCACTAAAGTGTCTTTTATGCAATTAACTCCATTACTTGTATTTTTGTTCAATTAATATATTCAAATATTATATTTTTCACATATTATATTTTTCTCACCAATTAAATTAAACGACATTAACATTAAATTGAAAAATTAAAATATTTCAATTTTGCAATTTTTTGAATTTTAAAATTAGGTAGGGATAAATGAATTGTCAATACTTTGATGAATTTGAATTTTGCAATTTTCAGAATTGTCTCCTTTGCTTCAACACAATTTGAAATAATTTATGTAATGTTCAAGCAAATTACTTAAGAAAAAGCAAAAACAATCGACAATAATAAGAAGGCACTCCACTCCCATCTAGTGATTTATGCTTAACACAACATTGAAACTTGGGACTGCTATTTATAATATTCATCCACTAAAGTGTATTTTGATGCAATTGAGTCCATTACTTGTATTTTTGTTCAATTAACATATTCAAATATTATATTTTTCACATATTATATTTTTCTCATGTATTAAATCAAACGACATTAACAATAAATTAAAAAATCAAAATATTTCAATTTTGCAATTTCTCAAATTTTAAAATCTGGTAGGGATAAATGAATTGTCAATACTCTGTTGAATTTAAATTTTGCAATTTTCTGAATTGTCTCTTTTGCCTCAACGCAATTTGAAATGATTTATATAACCTTCAGGCAAATTACTTAAGAAAAAACAAAAGCAATGGACTGTAATAAGAATGTTCTGCACTCCCATCTAGGGATATATGCTTAACACAACATTGAAACTTGGGATTGCTATTTATAATATTCATCCACTAAAGTGTATTTTATGCAATTGAGTCCATTACTTGTATTTTTGTTCAATTAACTTATTCAAATATTATATTTTTCTCACAAATCAAATCAAACGACATTAACAACAAATTTAAAAATCAAAATATTACATTTTTGCAATTTTTAAAATTTTAAAATTTGCTAAGGATAAATAAATTGTCAATAATCTGTTGAATTTAAATTTTGCAATTTTCTTGATTCTCTCCTTTGCCTGAATGCAATTTGAAATGAGTTATAGAATTCCTATTTTCAGACAAATTATTTAAGAAAATGGAAAAGCAATGGACTCTAATAAGATGATTCCGCACTCCCATCTAGGGATATATGCTTCACACAACCTTGAAACTTGAGTTTGCTATTTATAATGTTCATCCATTAAAGTGTCTTTTATGCAATTGAGTCCATTACTTGTATTTTTGTTCAATTAACATATTCAAATATTATATTTGAATATATTATATTTTTCTCACTATTTAAATCAAACGATATTAACAATAAATAGAAAAATCAAAATATTTCAATTTTGCAATTTTTAGAATTTTAAAATTTACTAGGGATAATTGAATTGTCAATACTCTGTTGAATTTAAATTTTGCAATTTTCTTAATTGTCTCCTTCACCTCAATGCACTTTGAAATGATTTATATAATTTTTATCCCACCTAGGAATATATGCTTAATACAACATTGAAACTTGGGACTGTTATTTATAATATTCATCCACTAAAGTGTATTCTATACATTTGAGTCCATTACTTGTATTTTTGTTCAATTAACGTATTCTAATATAATATTTTTTGCATATTATATTTTTCTCACCAGTGAAATCAAATGACATTAACAATAAATTTAAAATTCAAAATATTTCAATTTTGCAATTTTTAGAATTTTAAAATCTGCTAGGGATAACTAAATTGTCAATACTCTGTTGTATTTAAATTTTTCAATTTTCTGAATTGTCTCCTTTGCCTCAATGCAATTTGAAATGATTTATATAATCTTCTGGCAACTTACTTAAGAAAAAGAAAAGGCAATCGACTGTAATAAGAATGTTCTACACTCCCATCTGGAGATATATGCGTAACACAACATTGAAACGTGAGACTGCTATTTATAATATTCATCCACTAAAGTGTATTTTATACAATTGAGTCCATTACTTGTATTTTTGTTCAATTAACATATTCAAATATTATATTTGAATATATTATATTTTTCTCACCATTTAAATCAAACGACATTAACAATAAATAGAAAAATCAAAATATTTCAATTTTGCAATTTTTAGAATTTTAAAATATGCTAGGGGTAACTGAATTGTCAATACTCTGTTGAATTTAAATTTTGCAATTTTCTTAATTGTCTCCTTCACCTCAATGCAATTTGAAATGATTTATATAATTTTTATCCCATCTAGGAATATATGCTTAACACAACATTGAAACTTGGGACTGCTATTTATAATATTCATCCACTAAAGTGTATTCTATGCAATTGAGTCCATTACTTGTATTTTTGTTCAATTAACGTATTCGAATATAATATTTTTCGCATATTACATTCTTTTCAGCAGTGAAATCAAACGACATTAACAATAAATTTAAAGTTCAAAATATTTCAATTTTGCAATTTTTAGAATTTTAAAATCTGCTAGGGATAACTTAATTGTCAATACTCTGTTGAATTTAAATTTTGCAATTTTCTGAATTGTCTCCTTTGCCTCAACGCAATTTGAAATGATTTATATAATCTTTTAGCAACTTACTTAAGAAAAAGAAAAAGCAATCGACTGTAATAAGAATGTTTTGCACTCTCATCTAGGGATATATGCTTAACACAACATTGAAACGTGGGACTGCTATTTATAATATTCATCCACTAAAGTGGATTTTATGCAATTGAGTCCATTACTTGTATTTTTGTTCAATTAACATATTCAAATATTATATTTTTCACATATTATATTTTTCTTACCAATTAAATCAAACGACATTAATATTAAATTTAACAATCAAAATATTTCAATTTTGCAATTTTTTGAATTTTAAAATCTGGTAGGGATAACTGAATTGTCAATACTCTGTTGAATTTAAATTTTGCAATTTTCGACATTGTCTCCTTTGCCTCAACGCAATTTGAAATAATTTATATAATCTTCAGGCAAATTACTTAAGAAAAAGCAAAAGCAGTCAACTATAATAAGAAGCCTCTACACTCCCATGTAATGATATATGCTTAACACAACATTGAAACTTGAGATTGCTATTTATAATATTCACCACTAAAGGGTATTTTATGCAATTGAGTCCATTACTTGTATTTTTGTTCAATTAACATATTCAAATATGATATTTTTCATATATTATATTTTTCTCACCAATTAAATCAAATGACATTAACAATAAATTTAAAAATCAAAATATTTCAATATTTCAATTTTTTGAATTTTAAAATCTGTTAGGGATAAATGAATTGTTTATACTCTGTTGAATTTAAATTTTGCAATTTTTTGAATTGTCTCTTTTGCCTTAACACAATTTGAAATGATTTCTATAATTTTCGGGCAAATTACTTAAGAAAAAGCAAAAGCAATAGGCTGTAATAAGAAGATTCTGCACCCCCATCTAGGGATATATGCTTAACACAACATTGAAACTTGGGATTGCTATTTATAATATTCATCGACTAAAGTGTATTTTATGCAATTGAGTGCATTACTTGTATTTTTGTTCAATTAACATATTTAAATATTATAATTTTCACACATTATATTTTTCTCACCAATTAAATCGAATGACTTTAATAATAAATTTAAAAGCTAAAATATTTCAATTTTCCAATTTTTAGAATTTTAAAATCAGCTAGGGATAAATGAATTGTCAATTTTCTGTTGAAGTTAAATTTTTCAATTTTTAGAATTGTCTCTTTTACCTCAACGTAATTTGAAATGATTTATATAATCTTCACGCAAATTGCTTAAGAAAAAGCAAAAGCAATGGGCTGTAATAAGAAGGTTTTGCACCCCTATCTAGGGATATATACTTAACACAACATTAAAACTTGGGATTGCTATTTATAATATTCATATACTAAAGTGTATTTTATGCAATTGAGTCCATTACTTGTATTTTTGTTCAATTAACATATTCAAATATTATATTTTTCACATATTATATTTTTCTTACCAATTAAATCAAACGACATTAACATTAAATTTAAAAATCAAAATATTTCAATTTAGCAGTTTTTTGAATTTTAAAATCTGGTAGGGATAAATGAATTGTCAATACTCTATTGAATTTAAATTTTGCAATTTTCAAAATTGTCTCATTTGCCTTAACACAATTTGAAAGAATTTATGTAATTTTCAGGCAAATTACTGAAAAAAAAAAGCAAAAGCAATTGACTGTAATAAGAAGCCTCTACACTCCCATCTAATGATATATGCTTAACACAACATTGAAACTTGGGATTGCTATTTATAATATTCATCCACTAAAGTGTATTTTATGCAATTGAGTCTATTAGTTGTATTTTTGTTCGTTTAACATATTTAAATATTATAATTTTCACACATTATATTTTTCTCACCAATTAAATCAAACGACATTAATAATAAATTTAAAAGTTAAAATATTTCAATTTTCCAATTTTTAGAATTTTAAAATAAGTTAGGGATTAATGAATTGTCAAATTCTCTATTGAATTTAAATTTTGCAATTTTCTGAATTGTCTCCTTTGCCTCAATCTAATTTGAAATGATTTATATAATCTTTTGGCAACTTACTTAAGAAAAAGCAAAGGCAATGGACTGTAATAAGAAGGTTCTACACTCCCATCCAAGGATATATGCTTAACACAACATTAAAACTTAGGATTGCTATTTATAATATTTATCCACTAAAGTGTATTTTATGCAATTGAGTCCATTACTTGTTTTTTTGTTCAATTAACTTATTCAATTATTATATTTTTCCCACTAATCAAATCAAACGATTTTAACAACAAATTTAAAAATAAAAATATTGTATTTTTGCAATTTTTAGAATTTTAAAATTTATTAGGGATAAATAAATTGTCAAAAATTTGTTGAATTTAAATTTTTGAATTTTCTTAATTATCTCCTATGCCTCAATGTAATTTGAAATAATTTATAGAATTCCTGCTTTCAGACAAATTACTTAAGAAAAAGGAAAATCAATGGACTCTCATAAGGTCGTTCCGCACTCCCATCTACCCATCTAGGGATATATGCTTCACACAACCTTGGAACTTGAGATTGATATTTATAATATTCATCCACTAAAGTGTCTTTTATGCAATTAAGTTCATTACTTGTATTTTTGTTCAATTAACATATTCAAATATTATATTTTTCACATAGTATATTTTTCTCACCAATTAAATCAAATGACATTAACGATAAATTTAAAAATCAAAATATTTCAATTTTGCAATTTTTAGAATTTTAAAATCTGTTACGGATAAGTGAATTGTCAATACTATGTTGAATTTAAATTTTGCAATTTTCTGAATTGCCTCCTTTGCCTCAACGCAATTTGAAATGATTTATATAATCTTTTGGCAACTTACTTAAGAAAAAGAAAAAGCAATCGACTGTAATAAGAAAGTTCTGCACTCCTATCTAGGGATATATGCTTAACACAACATTGAAACTTGAGTTTTCTTTTTATAATATTCATCCAATAAAGTGTATTTTATGCAATTAAGTCCATTACTTGTATTTTTGTTCAATTAACATATTCAAATATTATATTTTTCTCACAAATTAAATCAAATGACATTAACATTAAATTTAAAAATCAAAAAATTTTAATTTTGTAGTTTTTCGAAATTTCAAATCTGCTATGGATAAATGAATTGTCAATACTTTGTTGAATTTAAATTTTGCAACTTTCGGAATTGTCTCCTTTGCCTCAACGCAATTTGAAATAATTTACATAATCTCCAGGCAAATTACTTAAGAAAAAGCAAAAGCAATTGACTGTAATAAGAAGGCTCTACACTCGCATCTAGTGATATATTCTTAACACATCATTGAAACTTGGGACTGTTATTTATAATATTAATCCACTAACGTGTATTTTATGTAATTGAGTCCATTACTTGTATTTTTGTTCAATTAACTTATTCAAATATTCTAGCATTTCTCACAAGTATTTGAGGCTTAATTACTCAAAAATGAGACCGTCTCTTCATTTCTTCCTTCCAAGGCTCCACTTTTCGTTGTAATGACTCATTCACACTAAAAGATCTTGAAAACAACTTGTATGACCACATCATTCACTAAATTCACTGCAACAACCTCATCTACACTCTCTTGGGACGAGGAATATGTAGAATTGCATTAAACCAAGAGTCTTTGTTGTTTTTTACCATTTGTCACAAGTATTTGATGCTTACTTACTCAAAAATGAGCCGTCTCTTCATTTTTTTCCTAACAAGGCTCCACATTTCGTTGTAATGAGTCATTCACACATAAAGATCTTGAAAACAACTTGTATGACTGCATCGTTCACTAAATTCATTGCAACAACCTCATCTATACTCTCTCGGGACTAGGAATATGTTCAATTGCTTTAAACAAAGAGTCTTTAATGATTTAAAGCATTTCTCACAAGCATTTAATGCTTAATTACTCAAAAATGACATCGTCTCTTCATTTCTTCCTAATAAGGCTCCACTTTTCGTTGTAATGACTCATTCACACTTAAACATCTTGAAAACAACTTGTATGACCCCATTATTCACTAAACTCACTGCAACAACCTCATCTATACTCTCTTGGGAATAAAAATATGTAGAATTGCATTAAACCAAGAGTCTTTGATGTTTTCTACCATTTCTCACAAGTATTTGATGCTTAATTACTCAAAAATGAGACCGTCTCTTCATTTCTTCCTAACAAGGCTCCACTTTTCGTTGTAATGACTCATTCACACTAAAAGATCTTGAAAACAACTTGTATGACCACATCATTCACTAAATTCACTGCAACAACCTCATCTATAATCTATTGGGACTAGGAATATGTAGAATTGCATTAAACCAAGAGTCTTTGTTGTTTTTTACCATTTCTCACAAGTATTTGATGCTTAATTACTCAAAGATGAGACCGTCTCTTCATTTTTTCCTAACAAGGCTCCACATTTCGTTGTAATGAGTCATTCACACATAAAGATCTTGAAAATAGCTTGTATGACCGCATCGTTCACTAAATTCATTGCAACAACCTCATCTATACTCTCTTGGGACTAGGAATATGTTGAATTTGATTAAACAAAGAGTCTTTGATGATTTAAAGCATTTCTCATAATCATTTGATGCTTAATTACTCAAAAATGAGACCGTCTCTTCATTTCTTCCTAACAAGGCTCCACTTTTCGTTGTAATGACTCATTCACACTTAAACATCTTGAAAACAAATTGTATGACCACATCATTCACTAAACTCACGACAACAACCTCATCTATACTCTCTTGGGAATAGGAATATGTAGAATTGCATTAAACCAAGAGTCTTTGATGTTTTCTACCATTTCTCACAAGTATTTGATGCTTAATTACTAAAAAATGAGACCGTCTCTACATTTCTTCCTTACAAGACTCCACTTTTCGTTGTAATGACTCATTCACACTAAAAGATCTTGAAAACAACTTGTATGACCACATCATTCACTAAATTCACTGCAACAACCTCATATATACTCTTTTGGGACTAGGAATATGTAGAATTGCATTAAACCAAGAGTCTTTGATGTTTTCTACCATTTCTCACAAGTATTTGATGCTTAATTACTAAAAAATGAGACCGTCTCTTCATTTCTTCCTAACAAGGCTCCACTTTTCGTTGTAATGACTCATTCACACTAAAAGATCTTGAAAACAACTTGTATGACCACATCATTCACTAAATTCACTGCAATAACCTCATCTATACTCTCTTGGGACTAGGAATATGTTGAATTGCATTCAACAAAGAGTCTTTGATGATTTATAGCATTTCTCACAAGTATTTGATGCTTAATTACTAAAAAATGAGACCGTCTCTTCGCTTCTTTGTAACAAGGCTCCACTTTTCATGGTAATGACTCATTCACACTTAGTGGTCTTGAAAACAACTTGTATGACCGCATCATTTATAATATTCACTACAACAACCACATATATACACCCTTGGGACTAGGAATCTGTTGAATTGCACTAAAGAAGGAGTCCTTGATGATTTCAAGCATTTCCCACAAGTATTTGATGCTTAATTACTCAAAAATGAGACTGTCTCTTCATTTCTTCCTAACAAGGCTCTACTTTTCATTGTAATGACTGATTCGCACATAAAGATCTCGAAAACTACGTGTGTGACCACATCATTCACTAGATTCAATGCAACAACAAGATCTATACACCCTAAGGACTCGGAATCTGTCGAATTGATCTAAACAAAAAGTCCTTGATGATTTCTAGCATTTCTCACAAGTATTTGATGCTTAACTACTCAAAAATGAGACAGTCACTTCATTTCTACCTAACAAGGCTCCACTTTTTGTTATAATGACTCATTCACACTTAAAGATCTTGAAAACAGCTTGTGTGACAACATCATACAGTATATTCATTGCAACAACAAGATCTATACACCCTTGGGACTAGGAATCGGTGGAATTGCACCAAAGAAAGATCCTTGATGATTTCTAGCATTTCTCACAAGTATTTGATGCTTAATTACTCAAAAATGAGACAGCCTCTTCATTTCCTCCTAACAATGCTCCACTTTTTGTTGTAATGACTCATTCACCCTCAAAGATCTTGAAAACAGGTTGTATGACCACATCATTCACTAAATTCACAGCAACAACCTCATCTATACTCTCTTAGGACTAGGAATATGTTGAATTGCATTGAACAATGAGTCTTTGATGATTTATAGCATTTCTCACAAGTATTTGATGCTTAATTACTCAAAAATGAGACCGTCTCTTCATTTCTTCCTAACAAGGCTCCACTTCTCCTTGTAATGACTCATTCACCCTTAAAGATCTTGAAAACATGTTGTATGACCACATCATTCACAAAATTCATTGCAATAACCTCATCTATACTCTCTTGGGTCTAGGAATAAGTTGAATAGCATTAAACAAGGAGTCTTTGATGATTTATAGCATTTCTCACAAGCATTTGATGCTTAATTACTGAAAAATGAGATCATCTCTTCATTTCTTCCTAACAAGGCTCCACTTTTTGTTATAATGACTCATTCACACTTAAAGATCTTGAAAATAGCTTGTATGACCATATCATTCACTAAATTCATTGCAACAACCTCATCTATACTCTCTTGGGACTAGGAATATGTTGAATTGCATTAAACATAGAGTCTTTGATGATTTCTAGCATTTCTCACAAGTATTTTATGCTTAATTCCTCAAAAATGAGCCCGTCTCATCAGTTCTTCCTAAGAAGGCTCCACTTTTTGTTGTAATGACTCATTCACTGTTAAAGATCTTGAAAACAGCTTGTTCGACCACATCATTCACTAATTTCATTGCAACAACCTCATCTGTACTGTCCTGGAACTAGGAATACGTTGAATTGCCTTAAACATGGAGTCTTTGATTATTTCTAGAATTTCTCATAAGTACTTGATGCTTAATGACTCAAAAATGAGACTGTCTCTTCATTTCTTCCTAACAAGGCTCCATTTTTCGTTGTAATGACTCATTCACCCTTAAAGATCTTGAAAACAGGTTGTATGACCACAGTATTCACTAAATTCATCGCAACAACCTCATATATACTCTCTTGGGACTAGGAATATGTTGAATTGCCATAAACTTGAAGTCTTTGATGATTTCTAGAATTTCTCACAAGTATTTGATGCTTAATGACACAAACATGAGACCGTCTCTTCATTTCTTCCTAACAAGGCTCCACTTTTCATTGTAATGACTCATTCACACTAAAAGATCTTGAAAACACCCTGTATGACCACATCATCCACTAAATTCACTGCAACAATCTCATCTATACTCTCTTGGGACTTGGAATCTCTCTAATTGAACTAAACAAAATGTCCTTGAAGATTTCTAGCAATTCTCACAAGTATTTGATGCTTAATTACTCAAACATGAGACCATCTCTTCATTCCTTCATAACAAGCCTCCATTTTTTGTTGTACTGACTCATTCACACTAAAAGATCTTGAAAACAGCTTGTATGATCACATCATTCACTAAATTCACTGCAACAACCTCATCTATACTCTCTTGGGACCAGGAATATGTTGAATTGCATTAAACAATGAGTCTTTGATGATTTCTAGCATTTCTCACAAGCATTTGATGCTTAACTACTGAAAAATGAGACTGTCTCTTCATTTCTTCCTATCAAGGCTCCACTTTTGGTTGTAATGACTCATTCACCCTTAAAGATCGTGAAAACATGATGTATGACCACATCATTCACTAAATTCATTGCAACAACCTCATCTATACTCTCTTGGGATAAGGAAAATGTTGAACTGCATTAAACAAAGAGTCTTTG
Organism: Bruguiera gymnorhiza; assembly: GCA_020883675.1. NCBI lineage: Eukaryota > Viridiplantae > Streptophyta > Magnoliopsida > Malpighiales > Rhizophoraceae > Bruguiera > Bruguiera gymnorhiza. The sequence continues at coordinate 28,354 of JAIRCJ010000437.1, forward strand.
ACGATTGATGGCATTTCTCACAAGCATTTGATGCTTAATTACTCAAAAATGAGGCCGTCTCTTTATTTCTTTCTAACAAGGCTCCACTCTTCGTTGTAATGACTCATTCACACAAAAAGATCTTGAAAACATGTTGTATGACCACATCATTCACTAAATTGCCTTAAACATGGAGTCGTTGATGATTGCTAGAATTTCTCACAAGTAATTGATGCTTAATTACTCAAAAATGAGACCGTCTCTTCATTTCTTCCTAACAAGGCTCCAATTTTCGTTGTAATGACTCATTCACCCTTAAAGATCTTGAAAACAGGTTGTATGACCAAATCGTTCACTCAATTCGTTGCAACAACCTCATCTATACTCTCCTGGGACTTGGAATATGTTGAATTGCACTAAACAAAGAGTCTTTGATGATTTATAGAATCTCTCACAAGCATTTGATGGTTGATTACTAAAAAATGAGACCGTCTCTTCATTTCTTCCTAACAAGGCTCCACTTTTCGTTGTAATGACTCATCCATACTTAAAGATCCTGAAAACAGCTTGTATGAACCCATCATTCACTAAATTCAATGCAACAACCTCATCTATACTCACTTGGGACCAGGAATATGTTGAATTGCATTGAACACAGAGTCTTTGATGATTTATAGCATATCTCACAAGCATTTGATGCTTAATTACTCAAAAATGAGACCGTCTCTTCATTTCTTCTTAACAAGGCACCACTTTTCGTTGTAATGACTCATTCACACTAAAAGATCTTGAAAACAGCATTTATGACCGCATCATTCACTCAATTCACTGCAACAACCTCATCTATACTCTCCGGGGATGAGGAATATGTTGAATTGCCTTAAACATGGAATCTTTGATGATTGCTAGAGTTTCTCACAAGTATTTGATGCTGAAATACTCAAAAATGAGACCGTCTCTTCATTTCTTCCTAACAAGGCTCCACTTTTCGTTGCAATGACTCATTCACCCTTAAAGATCTTGAAAACAACTTGTATGACCACATCATTCACTAAATTCCCTGGAACAACCTCATCTATACTCTATTGGGACTAAGAATATGTTGAATTGCATTAAACAAAGAGTCTTTGATATTTCTAGCATCTCTCACAGCTTGTATGAACCCATCATTCACTAATTTCAGTGCAACAACCTCATCCATACTCACTTTGGACTAGGAATATGTTGAATTGCATTAAACAAAGAGTCTTTGATGATTTGTAGCATTTCTCACAAGCATTTGATGCTTAATTACTCAAAAATGACACTGTCTCTTCATTTCTTCCTAACAAGGCTCCACTTTTTGTTGTAATGACTCATTCACAGTGAAAGATCTTGAAAACAGCTTGTATGACCACATCATTCACTAAATTCACTGCAACAACCTCATCTATACTCTCTTGGGACTAGGAATATGTTGAATTGCCTTAAACATGGAGTCTTTGATGATTTCTAGAATTTCACACAAGGATTTATGCCTAATGACTCAAAAATGAGACCGTCTCTTCATTTCTTCCAAACAAGGCTCCACTTTTCGTTGTAATGACTCATTCACACTAAATGATGTTGAAAACAGCTTGTATGACCACATCATTCACTAAATTCATTGCAACATCCTCATTTATACTCTCTTGGGACTAGGAATATGTTGAATTGGCTTATACAAGGAGTCTTTGATGATTTCTAGAATTTGTCACAAGTATTTGATACTTAATGACTCAAAAATGAGACTGTCTCTTCATTTCTTCCTAACAAGGCTCCACTTTTGGTTGTAATGACTCATTCACACAAAAAGATCGTGAAAACAGCTTGTATGACCACATCATTCACTAAATTCATTGCAACAACCTCATCTATACTCTCTTGGGATGAGGAATATGTTGAATTGCATTAAACAAAGAGTCTTTGATGATTTATAGCATCTCTCACAAGCATTTGATGCTGAATTACCCAAAAATGAGACCGTGTCTTCACTTCTTCCTAACCAGGCTCCACTTTTGGTTGTAATGACTCATTCACACAAAAAGATCGTGAAAACAGCTTGTATGACCACATCATTCACTAAATTCATTGCAACAACCTCATCTATACTCTCTTGGGATGAGGAATATGTTGAATTGCATTAAACAAAGAGTCTTTGATGATTTATAGCATCTCTCACAAGCATTTGATGCTGAATTACCCAAAAATGAGACCGTGTCTTCACTTCTTCCTAACCAGGCTCCACTTTTGGTTGTAATGACTCATTCACACTAAAAGATCTTGAAAACAGCTTGTATGACCACATCATTCACAAAATTCACTGCAACAACCTCATCTATACTCTCTTGGCACGAGGAATATGTTGAATTGCCTTATACATGGAGTCTTTGGTGATTTCTAGAATTTCTCAGAAGTATTTGATGCTTAATTACTGAAAAATGAGACCGTCACTTCATTTCCTCCTAACAAGGCTCCACTTTTCATTGTAATGACTCATTCACACTAAAAGATCTTGAAAACAACTTGTATGATCACATCATTCACTAAATTCATTGCAACATCCTCATTTATACTATCTTGGGACTAGGAATATGTTGAATTGCATTAAACAAAGAGTCTTTGATGATTTATAGCATTTCTTACAAGCATTTGATGCTTAATTACCCAAAAATGAGACCGTCTCTTCATTTCTTGCTAACAAGGCTCCACGTTTCGTTGTAATGACTGATTCACACTAAAAGATCTTGAAAACAGCTTGTATAACCACATCATTCACTAAATTCATTGCAACAACCTCATCTATACTATCTTAGGAATAGGAATATGTTGAATTGCATTAAACAAAGGGTCTTTGATGATTTACAGCATTTTTCACAAGCATTTGATGCTTAATTACCCAAGAATGAGACTGTCTCTTCATTTCTTCCTAACAAGGCTCCAGTTTTTGTTCTAATGACTCATTCACACAAAAAAATCTTGAAACTAGCTTGTATGACCACATCATTCACTAAATTCACGGCAACAACCTCATCTATACTCTCTTGGGACCAGGAATATGTTGACTTGCCTTAAACATGGAGTGATTGCTAGAGTTTCTCACAAGTATTTGATGCTTAATTACTCAAAAATAAGACAGTCTCTTCATTTCATCCTAACAAGGCTCCACTTTTCGTTGTAATCACTGAAAGATCTTGAAAATAGCTAGTATGACCACATCATTCACTAAATTCTTTGCAACAACCTCATCTATAGTCTCTTGGGACCAGGAATATGTTGAATTGCATTATAGAAAGAGTCTTTGATGATTTATAGCATTTTTCACAAGCATTTGAAGCTTAATTACTCAAAAATGAAACCGTCTCTTCATTTCTTCCTAACAAGGGTCCACTTTTCATTGTAATGACTCATCCGCAGTGAAAACAGCTTGTTTGAACCCTTCAATCACTAAATTCAGTGCAACAACCTCATCTATACTCTCTTGGGACTAGGAATATGTTGAATTGCATTAAACAAAGAATCTTTGATGATTTGTAGCATTTCTCACAAGCATTTGATGCTTAATTACCCAAAAATGACACTGTCTCTTCATTTCTTCCTAACAAGGCTCCACTTTTTGTTGTAATGACTCATTCACACTGAAAGATCTTGAAAACAGCTTGTATGACCACATCATTCACTAAATTCACTGCAACAGCCTGATCTATACTCTCTTGGGACTAGGAATATGTTGAATTGTTTGATACATGGAGTCTTTGATGATTTCTAGAATTTCTCACAAGTGTTTGATGCTTAATGACTAAAAAATGAGACCGTCTCTTCATTTCATCCTGACAAGACTCCACTTTTCATTGTAATGACTCATTCACACTAAAAGATCTTGAAAATAGCTTGTATGACCACATCATTCACTAAATTCATTGCAACAACCTCATCTATACTCTCTTGGGACTAGGAATATGTTGAATTGCATTAAACAAAGTGTCTTTGATGATTTGTAGCATTTCTCACAAGCATTTGATGCTTAGTTACCCAAAATTGAGACCGTCTCTTCATTTTTTCATAACAAGGCTCCACTTTTCACTGTAATGACTCATTCATGCTAAAAGATCTTGAAAACAGCTTGTATGACCACATCATTCACTAAATTCACTGCAACAGCCTCATCTATACTCTCCTGGGACCAGGAATACGTTGAATTGCCTTAAACATGGAGTCTTTGACGATTGCTAGCGTTTCTCACAAGTATTTGATGCTTAATTACTCAAAAATGAGTCCGTCTCCTCATTACTTCCTAACAAGTTTCAACTTTTCGTTGTAATGACTCATTCACACTGACAGATCTTGAAAACAGCTTGTATGACCACATCATCCACTAAATTCACTACAACAACCTCATCTATACTCTCTTGTTACTAGGAATATGTTGAATTGCATTAAACAAAGAGTCTTTGATGATTTATAGTATCTCTCACGAGCATTTGATGCTTAATTAGTCAAAAATGAGACCGTCTTTTCATTTCTTCCTAACAAGGCCCCACTTTTCATTGTAATGACTCATTCAAACTAAAAGATCTTGAAAACAGCTTGTATGACCACATCATTCACTAAATTCACTGTAACAGCCTCATCTATACTCTCCTGGGACCAGGAATACGTTGAATTGCCTTAAACATGGAGTCTTTGATGATTGCTAGAGTTTCTCACAAGTATTTGATGCTTAATTACTCAAAAATGAGTCTGTCTCCTCATTACTTCCTAACAAGTTTCAACTTTTCGTTGTAATGACTCATTCACACTGAAAGATCTTGAAAACAGCTTGTATGACCACATCATCCACTAAATTCAGTGCAACAACCTCATCTATACTCTCTTGTTACTAGGAATATGTTGAATTGCATTAAACAAAGAGTCTTTGATGATTTATAGTATCTCTCATGAGCATTTGATGCTTAATTAGTCAAAAATGAGACCGTCTTTTCATTTCTTCCTAACAAGGCCCCACTTTTCGTTGTAACGACTCATTCAAACTAAAAGATCTTGAAAACAGCTTGTATGACCACATCATTCACTAAATTCACTGCAACAACCTCATCTATACTCTCTTGGGACTATGTATATGTTGAATTGCATTAAACAAAGAGTCTTTGATGATTTATAGCATCTCTCACGAGCATTTGATGCTTAATTAGTCAAAAATGAGACCATCTCTTCATTTCTTCCTAACAAGGCCCCACTTTTCGTTGTAATGACTCATCCACACTTAAAGATGCTGAAAACCGCTTGTATGAACCCATCATTCACTAAATTCAGTGCAACAACCTCTTCTCTACTCACTCGGGACTAGGAATATGTTGAATTGCATTAAACAAAGAGTCTTTGACAATTTGTAGCATTTCTCACATGCATTTGATGCTTAATTACTCAAAAATGACACTGTCACTTCATTTCTTCCTAACAAGGCTCCACTTTTTGTTGTAATGACTCATTCACATTGAAGATCTTGAAAACAGCTTGTATGACCACATCATTCACTAAATTCACTGCAACAACCTCTTCTATACTCTCTTGGGACTAGGAATATGTTGAATTGCCTTAAACATGGAGTCTTTGATGATTTGTAGCATTTCTCACAAGCATTTGATGCTTAATTCCCCAAAATTGAGACCGTCTCTTCATTTCTTCCAAACAAGGCTCCACTTTTCGTTGTAATGGCTCATTCAAACTAAAAGATCTTGAAAACAGCATGTAGGACCACATCATTCACTAAATTCACTGCAACAACCTCTTCTATACTCTCTTGGGACTAGGAATATGTTGAATTGCATTAAAAAAAGTGTCTTTGATGATTTATAGCATCTCTCACTAGCATTTGATGCTTAATTACTCAAAACTGAGACCGTGTCTTCATTTCTTCTGAAGAAGGCTCCACTTTTCATTGTAATGACTCATCCACACTTAAAGATACTGAAAACAGCTTGTATGAACCCATCAGTCACTAAATTCAGAGGAACAGCCTTATCTATACTCACTTGGGACTAGGAATATGTTGAATTGCATTAAACAAGTAGTCTTTGATGATTTGTAGCAGTTCCCACAAGCATTTGATGCTAAATTACTCAAAAATGAGATCGTCTCTTCATTTCTTCCTAACAAGGCTCCACTTTTCGTTGTAATGACTCATCCACACTTAAAGATACTGAAAACAGCTTGTATGAACCCATCAGTCACTAAATTCAGAGGAACAGCCTTATCTATACTCACTTGGGACTAGGAATATGTTGAATTGCATTAGAAAAAGAGTCTTTGATGATTTGTAGCAGTTCCCACAAGCATTTGATGCTTAATTACTCAAAAATGAGATTGTCTCTTCATTTCTTCCGAACAAGGCTCCACCTTTCGTTGTAATGACTCATCCACACTTAAAGATACTGAAAACAGCTTGTATGAACCCATGAGTCACTAAATTCAGTGCAACAACCTCATCTATAGTCACTCGGGAGTAGGAATATGTTGAATTGCATTAAACAAAGAGTCTGATGATTTGTTGCATTTCTCACAAGCATTTGATGCTTAATTACTCAAAAATGAGATTGTCTCTTCATTTCTTCCTAACCAGGCTCCACTTTTTGTTGTAATGACTTACTCACACTGAAAGATCTTGAAAACAGCTTGTATGACTACATCGTTTACTAAATTCACTGCAACAACCTCATCTATGCTCTCTTGGGACTACGAATATGTTGAATTGCCTTAAACATGGAGTGTTTGATGATTTCAAGAATTTCTCTCATGGATTTGATGCCTAATGACTCAAAAATGAGACTGTCTCTTCATTTCTTCCAAACAAGGCTCCACTTTTCATTGTAATGACTCATTCAAGCTAAAAGATCTTGAAAACCGGTTGTATGACCACATCATTCACTAAATTCATTGCAACAACCAACCTCATCTATACTATCTTGGGACTAGGAATATGTTGAATTGCATTAAACAAAGAGTTTTTGATGATTTATAGCATTTCTCACAGGCATTTGATGCTTAATTACCCAAAAATGAGACCGTCTCTTCATTTCTTCGTAAGAAGGCTCCACTTTTGGTTTCAATGACTCATTCACACAAAAAGATATTGAAAACAGCTTGTATGACCACATCATTCACTAAGTTCACTGCAACAGCCTCATCTATACTCGCTTGGGACTAGGAATATGTTGAATTGCCTTAAACATGGAGTCTTTGATGATTGCTAGAATTTCTCACAAGTATTTGATGCTTAATTACTCAAAAATGAGACCGTCTCTTCATTTTATCCTAACAAGGCTCCACTTTTCATTGTAATGACTCATTCACCCTTAAAGATCTTGAAAACTGGTTGTATGACCACATCATTCACTAAATTCATTACAACAACCTCATCTATTGTCTCTTGGAACTGGGAATATGTTGAATTTGATTAAACAAAGAGTCTTTGATGATTTCTAGCATTTGTCACAAGCATTTGATGCTCAATTACTCAAAAATGAGACCGACTCTTCATTTCTTCCTAACAAGGCTCCACTTTTCGTTGTAATGACTCATTCACACTAAAAGATCTTGAAAACAGCTTGTGCCACCACATCATTCGCTAAATTCAGTGTAACAACCTCATCTGTACTCTCCTTGGACTAGGAAAAGATGAATTGCCTTAAACAAAGAGTCTTTGATGATTTCTAGCATCTCCCACGAGCATTTGATGCTTAATTATTAAAAAATGAGACCGTCTCTTCATTTCATCCTAACAAGGCTCCACTTTTCGTTGTAATGACTCATTCACCCTTAAAGATTTTGGAGACAGGTTGTATGACCACATCATTCACTAACTTCATCACAACAACCTCATCTATAATCTCTTGGGACTAGGAATATGTTGAATTGCATTAAACAATGAGTCTTTGATGATTTATAGCATCTCTTACAAGCATTTGATGCTTAATTACTCAAAAATGAGACCGTCTCTTCATTTTTTTTCTAACAAGGCTCCACTTTTCGTTGTAATGACTCTTTCACACTAAAAGATATTGAAAACAGCTTGTATGACCACATCATTCACTAAATTCACTGCAACAACCTCATCTATACTCTCTTGGGACTAGTAATTTGTTGAATTGCATTACACAAAGAGTCTTTGATGATTCCTAACATTTCTCACAAGTATTTGATACTTAATTACTCAAAAATGAGTCCGTCTCTTCATTTCTTCCTAGCAAGGCTCCACTTTTCGTTGTAATGACTCATTCACCCTTAAAAATCTTCAAAACTGGTTGTATGTCCACATCATTCACTAAATTCATTGCAACAACCTCATTTATACTCTCTTGGGACTGGGAATATGTTGAATTGCATTAAACAAATAGTCTTTGGTGATTTCTAGCATTTCTCACAAGTATTTGATGCTTAATTTCTCAAAGGTGAGAGCAACTCCTCATTTCTTCCTAGCAAGGCCCCACTTTTCGTTGTAATGACTCATTCACCCTTAAAAATCTTGAAAGCAGGTTGTATGACCACATCATTCACAAAATTCATTGCGACAACCTCATCTATGGTCTCTCAGCACTAGGAATATGTTGAATTGCATGAAATTTATCATCTTTCATGATTTATAGCATCTCTCACAAGCATTTGATGCTTAATTACACAAAAATGAGACCGTCTCTTCATTTCTTCCTAACAAGGCTCCACTTTTCGTTGTAATGACTCATTCACACTAAAAGATCTTGAAAACAGCTTGTATGACCACATCATTCACAAAATTCATTACAACAACCTCATCTATACTCTCTTGGGACTAGGAGTATGTTGAATTGCATTAAACAATGAGTCTTTGATGATTTCTAGCATTTTTCACAAGTATTTGATGCTGAATTACTCAAAAATGAGACCGTCTCTTCGTTTCTTCCTAACAAGGCTCCACTTTTCGTTGTAATGACTCATTCACCCTTAAAGATCTTGAAAACTGGTTGTATGACCACATCATTCACTAAATTCATTGCAACAACCTCATCTATACTAACCTGGGACTAGGAAAAAGTTGAATTGCATTAAACAAAGAGTCTTTGATGATTTATAGCATTTCTCACAAGCATTTGATGCTTAATTACTCAAAAATGAGACCGTCTCTTCATTTTTTTCTAACAAGGCTCCACTTTTCATTGTAATGACTCTTTTACACTAAAAGATATTGAAAACAGCTTGTATGACCACATCATTCACTAAATTCACTGCAACAACCTCATCTATACTCTCTTGGGACTAGGAATTTGTTGAATTGCATTACACAAAGAGTCTTTGATGATTCCTAACATTTCTCAAGAGTATTTGACACTTAATTACTAAAAAATGAGTCCGTCTCTTCATTTCTTCCTATCAAGGCTCCACTTTTCGTTGTAATGACTCATTCACCCTTAAAAATCATCAAAACAGGTTGTATGTCCACATCATTCACTAAATTCATTGCAATAACCTCATATATACTCTTTTGGGACTAGGAATATGTTGAATTGCATTAAATAAAGAGTCTTTGATGATTTATAGCATCTCTCACAAGCATTTGATGCTTAATTACTCAAAAATTAGATCATCTCTTCATTTCTTTCTTATAATGTATTCACCGTTAATAATCTTGAAAACAGGTTGTATGACCACATCATTCACTAAATTCATTGCAACAACCTCATCTATACTCTCTTCGGACAAGGAATATGTTGAATTGCATTACACAAAGAGTCTTTGATGATTCCTAACATTTCTCAAGAGTATTTGACACTTAATTACTCAAAGATGAGACCGTTTCCTCATTTCTTCCTAGTAAGGCTCCACTTTTCGTTGTATTGACTCATTCAACCTTAAAAATCTTGAAAACAGGTTGTATGACCACATCATTCACCAAATTCATTGCAATAACCTCATATATACTCTTTTGGGACTAGGAATATGTTGAATTGCATTAAATAAAGAGTCTTTGATGATTTATAGCATCTCTCACAAGCATTTGATGCTTAATTACTCAAAAATTAGATCATCTCTTCATTTCTTTCTTATAATGTATTCACCGTTAATAATCTTGAAAACAGGTTGTATGACCACATCATTCACTAAATTCATTGCAACAACCTCATCTATACTCTCTTCGGACAAGGAATATGTTGAATTGCATTAAACAAAGAGTCTTTGGTGATTTATGGCATTTCTCACAAGTATTTGATGCTTAATTACTCAAAGATGAGACCGTTTCCTCATTTCTTCCTAGTAAGGCTCCACTTTTCGTTGTATTGACTCATTCAACCTTAAAAATCTTGAAAACAGGTTGTATGACCACATCATTCACCAAATTCATTGTAACAACCTCATCTATACTCTCCTGCGACTAGGAATATGTTGAATTGCATAAAAAAAAGTGTCTTTGATGATTTATAGCATTTCTCACAAGCATTTGATGCTTCATTACTCTGAAATGAGATTGTCTCTTCATTTCTTCCTAGCAAGGCTCCACTTTTGGCTGTAATGACTCATTCACCCTCAAAAATCTTGAAAACAGGTTGTATGACCACATCATTCACTAAATTCTTTGCAAGAACCTCATCTATACTCTCTTGGAACTAGGAATATGTTGAATTGCATTAAAGAAAGAGTTTTTGATGATTTCTAGCATTTCTCACAATTATTTGATGCTTAATTACTAAAAAAAGAGACCGTCTCTTGATTTCTTCCTTGTAATGACTCATTCACCCTTAAAGATCTTGAAAACAGGTTCTATGACCACATCATTCACTAAATTCATTGCAAGAACCACATCTATACTCTCTTGGGACTAGGAATATGTTGAATTGCATTAAACAATGAGTCTTTGATGATTTCTAGCATTTCTCACAATTATTTGATGCTTAACTACTCAAAAATGAGATCGTCTCTTCATTTCTTCCTTGTTTGACCACATCATTCACTAAATTCAGTGCAACAACCTCATCTACACTCTCTTGGGACTAGGAATTTGTTTAATTGCATTACAAAAAGAGTATTTGATGATTTGTATCATTTCTCACAAGTATTTGATGCTTAATTACTTAAAATGAGACCATCTATTTGTTTCTTCCCAGCAAGGCTCCACTTTTTGTTGTATGGACTCATTCACCCTAAAAGATATTGAAAACAGGTTGTATGACCACATCATTCACTAAATTCATTGCAACAACCTCATCTATACTCTCTTGGGACTAGGAATTTGTTGAATTGCATTACACAAAGAGTCTTTGATGATTTCTAGCATTTCTCACAAATATTTGATGCTTAATTTCCCAAAAATGTGACTATCTCTTCATTTCTTCGTAACAAGGCTCCCTTTTTCGTTGTAATGACTCATTCACACTAAATGACCTTGAAAATAGCTTGTATTGCGACATCATTCACTAAATTCACTGCAACAACCTCATCTCTACTCTTTTGGGACTAGGAGTATGCTGAATTGCATTAAACAATGAGTCTTTGATGATTTCTAGCATTTCTCACCAGTATTTGATGCTTAATTACCCAAAAATGAGACCGTCTCTTCATTTCTTCCTAACAAGTCTCCACTTTTCGTTGTGATTACTCATTCACACTAAAAGATCTCGAAAACAGGTTGTATGACCACATCACTTGCTAAATTCACTGCAACAACCTCATGTATACTCTCTTGGGACTAGGAATTTGTTGAATTGCATTACACAAGGAGTCTTTGATGATTTCTAGGATTTCTATCAAGCATTTGATGCTTAATTTCCCAAAAATGAGACTGTCTCTTCATTTCTTCCTAACAAGGCTACACTTTTTGTTGTAATGACTCATTCACACTAAAAGATATCGAAAATAGGTTGTATAGTTGAGTGGAGAGCAAACACACTAGGGAGTGAGTTTTGTGAGGTATATTCCTTCTTTACTAACAATCTAGTATACAGAATGTCCAATGCTAAAGAAGGCAGTTTCCCACATGGAGAAGAGGAAGTAGTTGTTCCAGATTTCAAATTGCTTATGAAATCCTTAGAGTAGAAGTTTGATAGGATTGACCAAATGTTTTGGGAAGTTTGAGACAGGATGGATAAAATAAAAGGGGAATCGAGTGTCAATCCTAAGGGGCCAGCTAGGAGGGTCACGAAGGAGCAATTTGAACATGACTTTGGTGAAGATGGTGATGATTATTATGATGATGGTGATAATGCTAGTAGAAACTTCAAAGGTGGTTTTAGAGGACGACGTGGTAATAGGAATGGTAGAGGAGTAAGAGGCAATGGAAATGTTCACGATAAGTATAATGGAGGTTGGGATAACAGAAATAGAGTGGAGGAAGGAGTAGACAAAAATCTTAGTAGTATTAAAATGAAAATACCTTCTTTCCAAGGGAAAGCTGACCCTGATGTTTATTTGGATTGGGAACAAAGGGTAGAATTAATATATGAGTGCCACAACTTCTTTGAGGAGAAGAAGGTGAAGTTAGCTGTAGCAGAGTTCACTGATTATGCTGTAGTATGGTGGGACCAGCAAGTTACCACCAGGAGAAGAAATTTTGAGAGAACTGTAGAAACTTGGAATGAGTTAAAGACTGTGATGAGAAGGAGATTTGTTCCCAGCTCTTATTATAAGGACTTGTATAACAAGTTGCACAGCTTTACGCAAGGTTCCAAGAGTGAGGAAGAGTACCATAAGGAGATGGAAATTGCTATGGTTAGGGCAAATGTAATGGAGGATAGGGAGGCAACCATGGCTAGGTTCCTCCAAGGGTTGAATAAAAGCATAACTGATGTGGTAGAACTGCAACACTATGTAGAGCTTAAAGACATGGTACACATTGCCATGAAAGTTGAGAGGCAACTTAAGGGAAGGAGCACTTCTAGATAT
>JAIRCJ010000437.1:41366-79529 GCA_020883675.1 Bruguiera gymnorhiza
TCACATAGACCCAGACTAGTGGGGGAAGCCTGAAAGGGGCAAATTTGAAGAACAACTTGAGGGCACCTGAGGAAAAACTAGAGACATCAAATGCTTAGATGTCTGGGTAGGGGTCATGTGCTTCACAATGTCCTAACAAGAGAACCATATACCTTAAGGAGAATGGTGACTATTTGTCTAGCAGTGATGCTAGTGATGAAGACAAATGCCACCACTAGAGGATGCTAGCGATGTTGATGAAGGGATAGAGTATCCAGAGCATGGTGGCAACTTTTAGTAGCAAGGAGAGCCCTTAGTGTGCAGGTTAAGGAGGAGGATGATGTTGAGATGCAGCGGGAAAATATTTTCCATACTCGATGTTTAGTTCAAGATAGACTTTGTTGCTTGATCATCGATGGCGGTAGTTGCACTAATGTAGCAAGTACAGAGTTGGTGGAAAAATTGAACTTGCCTACAACCAAACATCATAGACCATAATAATTTGCAATGGTTGAATGACAGTGGAGTGGTGAAAGTGACTAAACAAGTTGTGGTTCCATTTTCCATTGGTAGATATAAGGACAAGCTGTTTTGTGATGTTGTACCTATGCAGGCTGGGCATTTATTATTGGGCCGTCCTTGGCAATTTGATAGAAAAGTTTTGCATGATGGTTACAAGAACCGCTATTCTTTCACCATGGATGGAAAATCATTTACACTTGTTCCATTGACTCCAAAACAGGTGTATGAAGACCAAGTGAGACTTTATGAAAGTGAGTAGAAGAGGAGGAGTGAAAAGAAAGAGAGAGTTGAGAGAAAAGAAAGTGAGGGAGAGAAAAAGAAGGTAAGTGCATGTGAGAGTGCTAAGTACAAGGGGGTCAAGTTCACAAGAGTGAAGATGAAAGAAAACAAGTGAGTGTGTTTGCAAAAGGGGCAGATGTTAGGGTTGCCTTCCAAGCGAGGCAACAAATAATCTTGATCCTTTACAAGGATTCTTATTTCTCTAACACTGACCTTGATTCATCTTTGCCTAGTGCTATTTCATCTTTATTGCAGGATTATAATGATATATTCCCTGAGGAGATCCCAGATGGTTTACCACCAAAGGAGAGGGATTGAACACCACATTGATCTTATACCTGGGGCGCACATTCCCAATAAGCCAGCATATAGAAGTAATCCTAAGGAGACAAAGGAGCTTCAGAGGCAAGTTGATGAGTTGATGAAAAGGGGACATGTAAGGGAGAGCATGAGTCCATGTGTAGTGCCGAAGATTATTATGTCAGACCGTGATGTAAAATTTTTGAGTCATTTTTGGAAAACATTGTGGGGTGCTGATTTGAGGACAAATCATTTTGAGGAGAGCGGGAATGATGGGAAGCCATATTGTACCAGCTCAAATCAACAAGGGAGTTGATGCTTTGCAAAACCTTGGAGGACTAATGACAAGGGCAAGGTCAAAAAAAATAAAGGAAGCTCTCAACAACTTGTTGTGTGACATTTACTATCAGGAAGTTGTTAGGTACGAGTTAAGGATGATGGAGGCTTCACCAAGGCTTGCGAATGTGTCATCTATGGAGGAAATCGAGAACCATGACCTTGGGAAGGAAGTTGGATTTGGGAGCCCATGTTTGGGGATTTAAATGGGTTATTATTATTATTTAGTGGGTTGAACCAATTTCCTTAATAAGCCCATCTTATTAGCATATAAAAAGGGGTGGCTGGCAGATTGGACAAATTTCCTTAATAAACCCATCTTATTAGCATATAACAAGGGTGGCTGGCAGATTGGACGAATTTCCTTAATAAGCCCATCTTATTAGCTAGGGTTTTGGGGGGGGGCTAGCATATATAAAAAGGGTGGTTAGAGGGGAGGACGGCAGATGATGAATGTATGAGCTATTGATGAGAACTATGGAGATAATGGGTGGAAGGCTTCAATAGATGCAAGAAGTCCATTGCACATTCCAGAAGACCCAATAACACAAGATAGAGCTTCAATGGATGCAAGAGGTCCATTGCACATTCCAGAAGGCCCAATAACATGAGCTAGAGCTTCAATGGATGCAAGAGGTCCATTGAACATTCCAGAAGGCCCAATAACACGAGCTAGGACCAAAAAGATTAAAGAAGCACTAAATGGGCTGATTCAGGACATTCAGGCCAACAAAGCTTCAAATGGTGCGAATTCAAGTTTTAAAGAGAGTCTGGGCCTAATTAATATAATTGGACTACTTAATGGGTCAGACTAAGTGATAGCATTCACTCCTAAATAGGAGTTCATTGTATGTGCTGGAATTAGTCCAAAATTTCTCCAAAATAGGGATTTCTCCTCAATAGGAATTTTGCCTCTTTAGGATTGCTATCTAAGCCTATAAATAGGCACCCCTTATAAGCTCTGAAAATCAAACAACTTTGAGTGAAATAGAAAGTAAGGGTTTTTCTCCCTCGGTTCTTTTAAGAACTAAAGAACTTATCAAGAGGTACTTCTTCTTATGGTGTTCAAATCGACTTACCACTCCTAATTCCTTTCTTTTCTGGAGTGTGGCGTCCCTATCCTTTTTCAATACCCTAGGTTCGTGTTCCTTCAAATATTGGGTCTAGGGTTTCTGTTATTAAACTCTAATTTAGCTTTCCTAGTTGTTTTTTGATTCATTGTGTGCGTTGGGTCCCTAAGCCATGTCTTTTTGGGGTTTTCCGCATCAGCTATTTTCTCTGGTTCTTTGAGAACTAATTCTGAACTTTCATACTTGAGTGTGTTGGTTCAATAGACTTATCTTCTTCAATGTTTTGTTGTTGGGAGTGGCGTCTGAATCTTATAGTTCTAGTTCTTGGTTGTTTATAATCATTGGGTCAGAACTTCAAAATCCCTTAACCTTTGTTAGAATGATCCTATACCAACATTGGTGTTGGGTTCTGTTTACAAATAATCGGAGTTCATATCACATTCACACTAAAAAATCTTGAAAACAGCTTCCATGACCACATCATTCACTAAATTCTCTGCAACAACATCATCTATACTCTCTTGGGACTAGGAATATGTTGAATTGCATTAAAAAAAGAGTCTTTGATGATTTATGGCATTTCTCACAAGCATTTGATGCTTAATTACTTAAAAATGAGACCGTCTCCTCATTTCATCCTAACAAGGATCCACTTTTCGTTTTATAGGCTCATTCACACTTAAAGATCTTGAAAACAGGTTGTATGACCAAATCATTTACTAAATTCAATGCAATAACCTCATCTATATTCTCTTGGGACTAGGAATACGTTGAATTGCATTAAATAAAGAGTCTTTGATGATTTATAGCATTTCTCACAAGTACTTGATGCTTAATTACTCAAAACAGAGACCATCTCTTCATTTCTTCCTAACAAGGCTCCACTTTTCGTTGTAATGACTCATTCGCGCCTAAAGAACTTGAAAACAGGTTGTATGACCAAATCATTCGCTAAATTCATTGCAACAACCTCATCTATACTCTCTTTGGGACTAGGAATACATTGAATTGCATTAAAGAAAGAGTCTTTGATGATTTATAGCATTTCTCACGAGGATTTGATGCTCAATTACTCAAAAATGAGGCCGTCTCTTCTTTTCTTCCTAACAAGGCTCCACCATTCGTTGTAATGACTCATTCACCCTTAAAGAACATGCAAATAGGTTGTATGACCAAATCATTCGCTAAATTCATTACAACAACCTCATCTATACTCTTTTGGGACTAGGAATATGTTGAATTACATAAAAGAATGAGTCTTTGTTGATTTCTAGCATTTCTCACAAGCATTTGATGCTTAATTGCTCAAAAATGAGACCGTCTCTTCATTTCTTTCGAACAAGGCCCGACTTTTGGTTGTAATGACTCAATCACCCTTAAAGATCTTGAAAACAGGTTGTATGACCACAACATTCACTAAATTCATTGCAACAACCTCATCTATACTCTCTTGGGACTAGGAATATGTTGAATTGCATTAAACAATGAGTCTTTGATGATTTCTAGCATTTCTTACAAGTATTTGATGCTTAATTACTCAAAAATGTGACTGTCTCTTCATTTCTCCCTAAGAAGGCTCCACTTGTCGTTGTAATGACTCATTCAACCTTAAAGATCTTGAAAACAGGTTGTATGACCACATCATTCACTAAATTCATTGCAACAACCTCACCTATACTCTCTTGGGGCTAGGAATAGGTTGAATTGCATTAAACAAAGAGTCTTTGATGATTGATAGCATTTCTCACAAGCATTTGATGCTTAATTATTCAAAAATGAGACTGTCTCTTCATTTCTTCCTACCAAGGCTCCACGTTTCATTGTAATGACTCATTCACACTTGAAACTCTTGAAAACAGGTTGTATGACCACATCATTACTAAATTCACTGCAACAACATCATCTATACTCTTTTGGGACTAGGAAGATGTTGAATTGCATTAAACAAAGAGTCTTTGATGATTGACAGCATTTCTCACATGTACTTGATGCTCCATTACTCAAAACTGAGACCCTCTCTTCATTTCTTTCTAAGAAGGCTCCACTTTTCGTTGTAATGACTCATTCACCCTTAAAGAACTTGAAAACAGGTTGTATGACCAAATCATTCCCTAAATTCATTGCAACAACCTCATCTATACTTTCTTGAGACTAGGAATACGTTGAATTGCATTAAGAAAAGAGTCTTTGATGATTTATAGCATTTCTCACAAGTATTTGATGCTTAATTACTCAAAAATGAGACCGTCTCTTCATTTCTTCCTAACAAGGCTCCACTTTTCGTTGTAATGACTCATTCACACTTGAAAATCTTGAAAACAGTTTGTATGACCACATCATTCACTAAATTCATAGGAACAACATCATCAATACTTTTTTGGGACTAGGATTATGTTGAATGGCATTAAACAAAGAGTCTTTGACGATTGACAGCATTTCTCACAAGTACTTGATACTTAATTACTCAAAACTGAGACCATCTCTTCATTTCTTCCTAACAAGGCTCCACTTTTCGTTGTAATGACTCATTTGCGCTAAAAGAACTTGAAAACAGGTTGTATGACCAAATCATTCGCTAAATTCATTGCAACAACCTCATCTATACTCTCTTGGGACTAGGAATACGTTGAATTGCATTAAAGAAAGAGTCTTTGATGATTGATAGCATTTCTCACAAGTACTTGATGCTTAATTACCCAAAAATGAGACTGTCTCTTCATTTCTTCCTAACAAGGCTCCACATTTCATTGTAATGACTAATTCACACTTGAAAATCTTGAAAACAGGTTGTATGACCACATCATTCACTAAATTCACCGCAACAACATCATCTATACTCTCTTGGGACTAGGAATATGTTGAATTGCATTAAATAATGAGTCTTTGACAATTTCTAGCATTTCTCACAAGTATTTGATGCTTAATTACTCAAAAATGTGACTGTCTCTTCATTTCTCCCTAACAAGGCTCCACTTTTCGTTTTAATGACTCATTCACATTAAAAGATCTCGAAAACAGCTTCCATGACCACATCATTCATTAAATTCACAGCAACAACATCATCTATATTCTCTTGGGACTAGGACTATGTTGAATTGCATTAAACAAAGAGTCTTTGATGATTGACAGCATTTCCCACAAGTACTTGATGCTTCATTACTCAAAACTGAGACCATCTCTTCATTTCTTCCTGATAAGGCTCCACTTTTCATTGTAATGACTCATTCACCCTTAAAAAACTTGAAAACAGGTTGTATGACGAAATCATTCACTAAATTCATTGCAACAACCTCATCTATACTCTCTTGGGATTAGGAATACGTTGAATTGCATTAAACAAAGAGTCTTTGATGATTTATAGCATTTCTCACAAGTATTTGATACTTAATTACACAAAAATGAGACCGTCTCTTCATTTCTTTCATTTCTTCCTAACAAGGCTCCACTTTTTGTTGTAATGACTCATTCGCCCTTAAAAAACTTGAAAACAGGTTGTATGACCAAATCATTCGCTAAGTTCATTGCAACAACCTCATCTATAATCTCTTGGGACTAGGAATACATTGAATTGCATTAAAGAAAGAGTCTTAGATGATTTATAGCATTTCTCACAAGTATTTGATACTTAATTACACAAAAATGAGACCATCTCTTCATTTCTTCCTAACAAGGCTCCACTTTTCGTTGTCATGACTCAGTCAGCCTTAAGGAACTTGAAAACAGGTAGTATGACCAAATCATTCGCTAAATTCATTGCAAGAACCTCTTCTACACTCTTTGGGGACTAGGAATATGTTGAATTGCATTAAATAATGAGTCTTTGACGATTTCTAGCATTTCTCACAAGTACTTGATGCTTAATTACTCAAAATTGAGACCGTCTCTTCATTTCTTCCTAACAAGGCTCCATTTTTCATTGTAATGACACGTTCACCCTTAAAGAACTTGAAAACAGGTTGTATGACCAAATCATTCGCTAAATTCATTGCAACAATCTCATCTATACTCTCTTGGGAGTAGGAATATGTTGAATTGCATTAAACAAGGAGTCTTTGAGGATTTATGGCATTTCTCACAAGCATTTGATGCTTAATTACTCAAAAATGAGACCGTCTCTTCATTTCTTCCTAACGATGCTCCACATTTCGTTGTCATGACTCATTCACACTTGAAAATCTTGAAAACAGGTTGTATGACCACATTATTCACTAAATTCACTACATTAACATCATCTATACTCTCTTGGGACTAGGAATATGTTGAATTGCATTAAACAAAGAGTCTTTGACGATTAATAGCATGTCTCACAAGTACTTGATGCTTAATTACTGAAAACTGAGACCATCTCTTCATTTCTTCCTAACAAGGCTCCACTTTTCATTGTAATGACTCATTCACCCTTAAAGAACTTGAAAACAAGTTGTATGACCAAATCATTCGCTAAATTCATTGCAACAACCTCATCTATACTCTCTTGGGACCAGGAATACGTTGAATTGCATTAAACAAAGAGTCTTTGAGGATTTATAGCATTTCTCACAAGTACTTGATGCTTAATTACTCAAAAATGAGACCGTCTCCTCATTTATTCCTAACAAGGCTCCACTTTTTGTTGTAAGAGCTCATTCACCCTTAAAGATCTTGAATACAGGTTGTATGACCACATCAGTCACTAAATTCATTGCAACAACCTCGTCTATACTCTCTTGGGACTAGGAATATGTTGAATTACATAAAACAATGAGTCTTTGTTGATTTGTAGTATTTCTGACAAGTATTTCATGCATAATTACTCAAAAATGAGACGGTCTCTTCATTTCTTCCTAACAAGGCTCCACTTTTTGTTGTAATGAGTCATTCACACTTAAAGATCTTGAAAACAGCATGTATGACCACATCATTCACTAAATTCGCTGCAAGAACCTCATCCATACTCTCTTGGGTCTAGGAATATGTTGAATTGCATTAAACAAAGAGTATTTGACGATTTCTAGCATTTCTGACAACTATTTGATGCTTAATTACTCAAAAATATAACATTGTCTTCATTTCCTCTGAACAAGGCTCGACTTTTCGTTTTACTGACTCATTCAACCTTAAAGACCTTGACAACAGTTTGTACGACCACATCATTCACTAAATTCACTGCAACAACCTCATCTATACTCTCTGGGGACTAGGAATATGTTGAATTGCATTAAACAATGAGTCTTTGATAATTTCTAGCATTTCTCACAAGCATTTGATACTTAATTACACAAAAATGAGACTGTCTCTTCATTTCTTCCTAACAAGGCTCCACTTTTTGTTGTAATGACTCATTCACCCTTAAAAAACTTGAAAACAGGTTGTATGACCAAATCATTTGCTAAATTCATTGCAACAACCTCATCTATACTCTTTTGGGACTAGGAATACGTTGAATTGCATTAAACAAAGAGTCTTTGATGATTTATAGTATTTCTCACAAGTATTTGATACTTAATTACACAAAAATGAGACCGTCTCTTCATTTCTTCCTAACAAGGCTCCACTTTTCGTTGTAATGACTCAGTCAGCTTTAAAGAACTTGAAAACAGGTAGTATGACCAAATCATTCGCTAAATTCATTGCAAGAACCTCTTCTACACTCTTTGGGGAGTAGGAATATGTTGAATTGCATTAAATAATGAGTCTTTGACGATTTCTAGCATTTCTCACAAGTACTTGATGCTTAATTACTCAAAACTGAGACTGTCTCTTCATTTTTTCCTAGCAAGGCACGTTCACCCTTAAGGAACTTGAAAACAGGTTGTATGACTGAATCATTCGCTAAATTCATTGCAACAACCTCATCTATACTCTCTTGGGACTAGGAATACGTTGAATTGCATTAAAAAAAGAGTATTTGAGGATTTATAGCATTTCTCACAAGTATTTGATGCTTAATTACTCAAAAATGAGACCGTCTCTTCATTTTTTCCTAACAAGGCTCCACTTTTCATTGTAATGACTCATTCACACTTGAAAATCTTGAAAACAGGTTGTTTGACCACATCATTCACTAAATTCACTGCAACAACATCATCTATATTCTCTTGGGACCAGGAATATGTTGAATTGCATTAAATAAAGAGTCTTTGACAATTTCTACCATTTCTGACAAGTATTTGAAGCTTAATTACACAAAAATGTGACCTTCTCCTCATTTTTTCCTGACAAGGCTCCACTTTTCCTTGTGATGACTCATTCGGCCTTAAAGAACTTGAAAACAAGTTGTATGACCAAATCATTTGCGAAATTCATTGCAACAACCTCATCTATACTCTCTTGGGACTAGGAATACGTTGAATTGCATTAAACAAAGAGTCTTTGATGATTTATAGCATTTCTCACAAGTATTTGATGCTTAATTACTCAAAAAAGAGACCGTCTCTTCTTTTCTACCTAACAAGGCTCGACCTTTCGTTATAATGACTCATTCACCCTTAAAGAACTTGCAAACAGGTTGTATGACCAAATCATTCGCTAAATTCATTACAATAACCTTATCTTACTCTTTCCGGACTAGGAATATGTTGAATTGCATTAAACAATGAGTCTTTGACGATTTCTAGCATTTCTTACAAATACTTGATGCTTAATTACTCAAAACTGAGACCGTCTGTTCATTTCTTCCTAACAAGGCTCCACTTTTCATTGTAATGACACATTCACCCTTGAAGAACTTGAAAACAGGTTGTATGACCAAATCATTCGCTAAATTCATTGCAACAACCTCATCTATACTCTCTTGGGACTAGGAATACGTTGAATTGTATTAAACAAAGAGTATTTGAGGATTTGTAGCATTTCTCCCAAGTATTTGATGCTTAATTACTCAAAAATGAGACCGTCTCTTCATTTCTTCCTAACAAGGTTATTCACACTTGAAAATCTTGAAAATAGGTTGTATGACGACATCATTCACTAAATTCACTACAACAACATCATCTATACACTCTTGGGACTAGGAATATGTTGAATTGCATTAAACAAAGAGTCTTTGATGATTGACAGCATTTCTCACAAGTACTTGATGCTTAATTAGACTTAACTGAGACCATCTCTTCATTTCTTCCTAACAAGGCTCCACTTTTCGTTGTAATGACTCATTCGCGCTTAAAGTACTTGAAAACAAGTTGTATGACCAAATCATTTGCTAAGTTCATTGCAACAACCTCATCTATACTCACTTTGGACTAGGAATAGGTTGAATTGCATTAAACAAAGAGTCTTTGATGATTTATAGCATTTCTCACAAGTATTTGATGCTTAATTACTCAAAAACGAGACCGTTTCTTCTTTTCTTCCTAACAAGGCTCTATCTTTCATTATAACGACTCATTCACACTTAAAGAACTTGCAAACAGGTCTCTTTGGGGACTAGGAATATGTTGAATTGCATTAAACAATGAGTTTTTGAGGATTTCTAGCATTTCTCACAAGTATTTGATGCTTAATTACACAAAAATGAGACCGTCTCTTCATTTCTTCCTAACAAGGCGCCACTTTTCGTTGTAATGACTCATCCACCCTTAAAGAACCTGAAAACAGGTTGTATGACCAAATCATTCGCTAAATTCATTGCAACAACCTCATCTATACTGTCTTGGGACTAGGAATACGTTGAATTGCATTAAACAAAGAGTCTTTGATGATTTATAGCATTTCTCACAAGTATTTCGTCCATAATTACTCAAAAATGGGACCGTCTCTTCATTTCTTCCCAACAAGGCTCCAGTTTTGGTTGTAATGTCTCATTCAACCATAAAGATCTTGAAAATAGGTTGTATGACCACATCATTCACTAAATTCACTGCAACAACCTGCTCTATACTCCCCTGGGACTAGGAATACATTGAATTGCATTAAACAAAGAGTCTTTGAGGATTTATAGCATTTCTCACAAGCATTTCGTGGCTTGTTACTCAAAAATGGGATCATCTCTTCATTTATTCCTAACAAGGCTCCACTTTTCGTTTCAATGACTCATTCACCCTTAAAGAACTTGAAAACAGGTTGTATGACCAAATCATTCGATAAATTCATTGCAACAACCTCATCTATACACTTTTAGGGCTAGGAATACGTTGAATTGCATTAAACAAAGTGTCTTTGATGATTGAAACCATTTCTCACAAGCATTTGATGCTTAATTACTCAGAAATGAGACTGTCTCTTCATTTCTTCCTAACAAGGCTCTGCTTTTGGTTGTAATGACTCATTTACGCTTAAAGAACTTGAAAACAGGTTGTATGACCAAATCAGTTGATAAATTCATTGCAACAACATCATCTATACTCTCTTGGGACTAGGAATATCTTGAATTGCATTAAACAAAGAGTCTTTGATGATTTATAGCATTTTTGATACTTAATTACTCAAAAATGAGACCGTCTCTTCATTTCTTCCCAACAAGGCTCCACCTTTCGTTGTAATGACTCATTCACACTCAAAGATCTTGAAAACAGCATGTATGACCACATCAATCACTAAATTCATTGCAACAACCTCGTCTATACTCTCTTGGGACTAGGAATATGTTGAATTGCAAAAAAGAATGAGTCTTTGTTGATTTCTAGCATTTCTAACACGTATTTGATGCTTAATTACTCAAAAATGAGACCGTCTCTTCATTTCCTCCTAACAAGGCTCCAATTTTCGTTGTGATGACTCATTCACCCTTAAAGATCTTCAAAACACAGGTTGTATGACCACAGCATTCACTAAATTCATTGCACCAACTCTCATCTAAACTCTCTTGGGACTAGGAATATGTCGAATTGCATTAAACAAAGAGTCTTTGATGATTTATAGGATTTCTCACAAGTGTTTGATGCTTAATTACTCAAAAATGAGACTGTCTCTTCATTTCTTCCTACAAGGACTCCACTTTTCATTGTAAATCAACATCATTCACACTTAAAGATCTTGAAAACAGCATGTAGGACGCACATCATTCACTAAAATTCGCTGCAACAACCTCATGCATACTCCTCTTGGGTCTAGGAATATGTTGAATTGCATTAAAACAAAGAGTATTTGACGATTTCTAGCATTTCTAACAACTATTTGATGCTTAATTACTCCAAAATGTAACGTTGTCTTCATTTCCTCTGAACAAGGCTCCACTTCTTCTTTAGTGACTCATTCAACCTTAAAGACCTTGAAAACAGTTTGTACGACCACATCATTCACTAAATTCACTGCAACAACCTCATCTATACTCTCTGGGGACTAGGAATATGTTGAATTGCCTTAAACAATGACTCATTGATAATTTCTAGTATTTCTCACAAGCATTTGATGCTTAATTACTCAAAAAATGAGACCGTCTCTTCATTTCCTCCTAACAAGGCTTCACTTTTCGTTGTAATGACTCATTCACACTTAAAGATCTTGAAAACAACATGTATGACCACATCATTCACTAATTCATTGCAACAACCTCGTCCATACTCTCTTGGGACTAGGAATATGTTGAATTACATAAAACAATGAGTGTTTGTTGAATTTCTAGCATTTCTCACAAGCATTTGATGCTTAATTACTCAAAAATGAGACCGTCTCCTCATTTCTCCTAAGAAGGCTCCACTTTTCGGTGTAATGACTCATTCACTCTNCTAAATTCATTGCAACAACCTCATCTATACCTCTTGCGGACTAGGAATATGTTGAATTGCAAAAAAGAATGAGTCTTTGTTGATTTCTAGCATTTCTAACACGATTTGATGCTTAATTACTCAAAAATGAGACCGTCTCTTCATTTCCTCCTAACAAGGCTCCAATTTTCGTTGTGAATGACTCATTCACCCTTAAAGATCTTCAAAACAGGTTGTATGACCACAGCATTCACTAAATTCATTGCACCAACTCATCTAAACTCTCTTGGGACTAGGAATATGTCGAATTGCATTAAACAAAGAGTCTTTGATGATTTATAGGATTTCTCACAAGTGTTTGATGCTTAATTACTCAAAAATGAGACTGTCTCTTCATTTCTTCCTAACAAGGCTCCACTTTTCATTGTAATCACACATTCACACTTAAAGATCTTGAAAACAGCATGTAGGACCACATCATTCACTAAATTCGCTGCAACAACCTCATGCATACTCTCTTGGGTCTAGGAATATGTTGAATTGCATTAAACAAAGAGTATTTGACGATTTCTAGCATTTCTAACAACTATTTGATGCTTAATTACTCCAAAATGTAACGTTGTCTTCATTTCCTCTGAACAAGGCTCCACTTCTTCTTTTAGTGACTCATTCAACCTTAAAGACCTTGAAAACAGTTTGTACGACCACATCATTCACTAAATTCACTGCAACAACCTCATCTATACTCTCTGGGGACTAGGAATATGTTGAATTGCCTTAAACAATGACTCATTGATAATTTCTAGTATTTCTCACAAGCATTTGATGCTTAATTACTCAAAAATGAGACCGTCTCTTCATTTCCTCCTAACAAGGCTTCACTTTTCGTTGTAATGACTCATTCACACTTAAAGATCTTGAAAACAACATGTATGACCACATCATTCACTAAATTCATTGCAACAACCTCGTCCATACTCTCTTGGGACTAGGAATATGTTGAATTACATAAAACAATGAGTGTTTGTTGATTTCTAGCATTTCTCACAAGCATTTGATGCTTAATTACTCAAAAATGAGACCGTCTCCTCATTTCCTCCTAAGAAGGCTCCACTTTTCGGTGTAATGACTCATTCACACTTAAACATCTTGAAAACAGCATGTATGACCACATCAATCACTAAATTCATTGCAACAACCTCATCTATGCTCTCTTGGGACTAGGAATATGTTGAATTACATAAAATAATGAGTCTTTATTGATTTCTAGCATTTCTCACAAGCATTTGATGCTTAATTACTCAAAAATGAGACCGTCTCTTCATTTCTTCCTATCACGGCCCCACTTTTCGTTGTAATGACTCATTCACAATTAAAGATCTTGAAAACAACATGTATGACCACATCATTCACTAAATTCATTGCAACAACCTCGTCCATACTCTCTTGGGACTAGGAATATGTTGAATTACATAAAACAATGAGTCTTTGTTGATTTCTAGCATTTCTCACAAGCATTTGATGCTTAATTACTCAAAAATGAGACCGTCTCCTCATTTACTCCTAACAAGGCTCCAGTTTTCGTTGTAATGACTCATTCACACTGAAACATCTTGAAAACAGCATGTATGACCACATCGATCACTAAATTCATTGCAACAACCTCGTCTATGCTCTCTTGGGACTAAGAATATGTTTAATGACATAAAACAATGAGTCTTTGTCGATTTCTAGGATTTCTCACAAGTGTTGATGCTTAATTACTCAAAAATGAGACCGTCTCTTCATTTTTTCCTAACACGGCCCCGCTTTTCGTTGTAATGACTCATTCACCCTTAATGATCTTGAAAACAAGTTGTATGACCACATCATTCACTAAATTCATTGCAACAACCTCATCTATACTCTCTTGGGACTTGGAATATGTTGAATTGCATTAAACAAAGAGTCTTTGATGATTTATAGGATTTCTCACAAGTGTTTGATGCTTAATTACTCAAAAATGAGACCGTCTCTTCATTTCTTCCTAACAAGGCTCCACTTTTCATTGTAATGACTCATTCACCCTTAAAGATCTTAAAAACAGCATGTATGACCACATCATTCTCTATATTCGCTGCAACAACCTCATCTATACTCTCTTGGGTCTAGCAATATGTTGAATTGCATTAACCAAAGAGTCTTTCACGATTTCTAGCATTTCTGACAAGTATTTGATGCTTATTTACTCAAAAATGTGACCTTGTCTTCATTTCTTCCTAACAAGGCATCACTTTTTGTTGTAAAGACTCATTCGACCCTAAAGATCTTGAAAACAGTTTGTACAACCACATCATTCACTAAATTCACTGCAACAACCTCATCTATACTCTCTCGGGACTAGGAATATGTTGAATTGCATTAAACAATGTGTCCTTGATAATTTCTGGCATTTCTCACAAGCATTTGATGCTTAATTACTAAAAAATGAGACCGTCTCTTCGTTTCCTCCTAACAAGGCTCCACTTTTTGTTGTAATGACTCATTCACACTTAAAGATCTTGAAAACAGCATGTACAACCACATCATTCACTAAATTCATTGCAACACCCTCGTCTATACTCTCTTGGGACTAGGAATATGTTGAATTACATAAAACAATGAGTCTTTGTTGATTTCTAGCATTTCTCCCAAGTATTTCATGCATAATTACTCAAAAATGAGACGGTCTCTTCATTGCTTCCTAACAAGGCTCCACTATTCATTGTAATCACACATTCACACTTAAAGATCTTGAAAACAGCATGTAGGACCACATCATTCACTATATTCGCTGCAACAACCTAATCCATACTCTCTTGGGTCTAGGAATATGTTGAATTGCATTAAACAAAGAGTATTTGATGATTTCTAGCATTTCTCACAACTATTTGATGCTTAATTACTCAAAAATGTGACCTTGTCTTCATTTCCTCCGAACAAGGCTCCACTTTTTGTTGTAATGACTCATTCAACCTTAAAGATCTTGAAAACAGTTTGTACGACTAGATCATTCACTAAATTCACTACAACAACCTCATCTATACTCTCTCGGGACTAGGAATATGTTGAATTGCATTGAACAATGAGTCTTTGATAATTTCTGTCATTTCTCACAAGCATTTGATGCTTAATTACTCAAAAATGAGACCGTCTCTTCATTTCCTCCTAACAAGGCTCCACTTTTCGTTGTAATGACTCATTCACAGTTAAAGATCTTGAAAACAGCATGTAAGACCACATCATTCCCAAAATTCGTGGCAACAACCTCGTCTATACTCTCTTGGGGCTAAGAATATGTTGAATTACATAAAACAATGAGTCTTTGTTGATTTTAGCATTTCTCACATGTATTTGATGCTTGATTACTCAAAAATGAGACCAGCTCTTCTTCCTAACAAGGCTCTACTTTTCGTTGTAATGACTCATTCACACTTAAAGATCTTGAAAACAGCATGTATGACCTCATCGTTCACTAAATTCGCTGCAACAACCTCATGTATACTGTCTTGGGTCTAGGAATATGTTGAATTGCATTAAACAAAGAGTCTTTAACGATTTCTAGCATTTCTGACGAGTATTTGATGCTTAATTACTAAAAAATGTGACCTTATCTTCATTTCTTCCTAACAAGGCACCACTTTTCGTTGTAATGACTCATTCAACCTTAAAGATCTTGAAAACAGTTTGTAGGACCACATCATTCACTAAATTCACTGCAACAACCTCATCTATACTCTCTCGGGACTAGGAATATGTTGAATTGCATAAAACAATGAGTGGTTGATAATTTCTAGCATTTCTCACAAGCATATGATGCTTAATTACTAAAAAATGAGACCGTCTCTTCATTTCCTCCTAACAAGGCTTCACTTTTCGTTGTAATGACTCATTCACACTTAAAGATCTTGAAAACAGCATGTATGACCACATCAATCACGAAATTCTTTGCAACAACCTCGCCTATACTCTCTTGGGACTAGGAATATGTTGAATTACATAAAACAATGAGTCTTTGTTCATTTCTAGCATTTCTCACAAGCATTTGATGTTTAACAAGTACAAACTGTTTTCATTGTACTGACTCAATCACCCTTAAAGTTCTTGAAAACAGGTTGTATGACCACAACATTCACTAAATTCATTGCACAACCTCATCTATACTCTCTTGGTTCTAGGAATATGTTGAATTGCATTAAACAATGAGTCTTTGATCATTTGTAGCATTTTTTATGCTGAATTACTCAAAAATGAGACCATCTCCCCATTTACTCCTAACAAGGCTCCACTTTTCGTTGTAATGACTCATTCACACTGAAACATCTTGAAAACAGCATGTATGACCACATCAATCACTAAATTCATTGCAACAACCTCGTCTATACTCTCTTGGGACTAGGAATATGTTGAATTACATAAAACAATGAGTCTTTGTTCATTTCTAGCATATCTCACAAGCATTTGATGCTTAATTACTCAAAAATGAGACCGTCTTTTCATTTCTTCCTAACAAGGCCCCATTTTTCATTGTACTGACTCAATCACCCTTAAAGATCTTGAAAACAGGTTGTATGACTAGACCATTCACTAAATTCATTGCAACAACCTCATCTATACTCTCTTGGTATTAGGAATATGTTGAATTGCATTAAACAAAGAGTGGTTGATGATTTATAGGATTTCTCACAAGTGTTTGATGCTTAATTACTCAAAAATGAGATCGTCTCTTCATTTCTTCCTAACAAGGCTCCACTTTTCGTTGTAATGACTCATTCACATTTAAAGATCTTGAAAACAGCACGTATGACCACATCATTCTCTAAATTCGCTACAACAACCTCATCTATACTCTCTGGGGTCTAGGAATATGTTGAATTGCATTAAACAAAGAGTCTTTGACGATTTCTAGCATTTCTCACAAGTATTTGATGCTTAATTACTCAAAAATGAGACTGTCTCTTCATTTCTTCCTAACAAGGCTCCACTTTTCATTGTAATGACTCATTCACCCATAAAGATCTTGAAAACAGGTTGTATGACAACATCATTCACTAAATTCATTGCAACAACCTCATCTATACTCTCTTGGGACTAGGAATATGTTGAATTGCATTAAACAAAGAGTGGTTGATGATTTATAGGATTTCTCACAAGTGTTTGATGCTTAATTACTCAAAAATGAGACCGTCTCTTCATTTCTTCCTAACAAGGCTCCACTTTTCGTTCTAATGACTCATTCACATTTAAAGATCTTCAAAACAGCACGTATGACCAGATCATTCTCTAAATTCACTACAACAACCTCATCTATACTCTCTTGGGTCGAGGAATATGTTGAATTGCATTAAACAAAGAGTCTTTGACAATTTCTAGCATTTCTGACAAGTATTTGATGCTTAATTACTCAAAAATGTGGTCTTGTCTTCATTTTTTCCTAACAAGGCTCCACTTTTTGTTGTAATGACTCATTCAACCTTAAAGATCTTTAAAACTGTTTGTACGACCACGTCATTCACTAAATTCACTGCAAGAACCTCATCTATACTCTCTCGGGACTAGAAATTTGTTGGATTGCATTAAACAATGAGTCTTTGATAATTTCTAGCATTTCTCACAAGCATTTGATCCTTAATTGCTCAAAAATGAGAACGTCTCTTCATTTCTTCCGAACAAGGCCCCACTTTTCCTTGTAATGACTCGATCACCCTTAAAGTTCTTGAAAACAGGTTGTATGACCACATCATTCACTAAACACATTGCAACAACCTCGTCTATACTCTCTTGGGACTAGGAATATGTTGAATTGCATTAAACAAAGAGTCTTTGATGATTTATAGCTTTTCTGATGCTTGATTACTCAAAAATGAGACCGGCTCTTCATTTCTTCCTAACAAGGCTCCACTTTTCGTTGTAATGACTCATTCACACTTAAAGATCTTGAAAACAGCATGTATGACCTCATCGTTCACTAAATTCGCTGCAACAACCTCATGTATACTGTCTTGGGTCTAGGAATATGTTGAATTGCATTAAACAAAGAGTCTTTGACGATTTCTAGCATTTCTGACGAGTATTTGATGCTTAATTACTAAAAAATGTGACCTTATCTTCATTTCTTCCTAACAAGGCACCACTTTTCGTTGTGATGACTCATTCAACCTTAAAGATCTTGAAAACAGTTTGTAGGACCACATCATTCACTAAATTCACTGCAACAACCTCATCTATACTCTCTCAGGACTAGGAATATGTTGAATTGCATAAAACAATGAGTGGTTGATAATTTCTAGCATTTCTCACAAGCATTTGATGCTTAATTACTAAAACATGAGACCGTCTCTTCATTTCCTCCTAACAAGGCTCCACTTTTCGTTGTAATGACTCATTCACACTTAAAGATATTGAAAACAGCATGTATGACCACATCAATCACGAAATTCTTTGCAACAACCTCGTCTATACTCTCTTGGGACTTGGAATATGTTGAATTTCATAAAACAATGAGTCTTTGTTGATTTCTAGCATTTCTCATGAGCATTTGATACTTAATTACACAAAAATGAGACCGTATCCTCATTTCTTCCTAACAAGGCTCCAATTTTCGTTGTAATGACTCATTTCTGCTCAAAGATCTTGAAAACAAGTTGTATGACCAAATCATTCACTAAATTGATTGCAACAACCTCATCTATACTCTCTTGGGATGAGGAATATGTTGAATTGCATTATACAAAGAGTCTTTGACGATTGATAGCATTTCTCACAAGTCTTTGATGCTTAATTACCCAAAAGTGAGACCGTCTCTTCATTTCTTCCTATCAAGGCTCCACTTTTCGTTGTAATGACACATTCAACCTTAATGATCTTGAAAACAGGTTGTATGACCACATCATTCGCTGAATTCATTGCAACAACCTTATCTATACTCTTTTGGGACTAGGAATATGTTGAATTGCATTAAATAATGCGTCTTTGATGACTTCTAGCATTTCTCACAAGTATTTGATGCTTAATTACTCAAAAATGGCACCGTCTCTTATTTCTTCCTAACAAAGCTCAACTTTTTGTTGTAATAACTAATTCACCCGTAAAGATCTGGAAAACAGGTTGTATGACCACATCATTCACTAAATTGATTGCAACAACATCATCTATACTCTCTTAGGACTAGGAATATGTTGAATTGCATTAAACAAAGAGTCTTTGATGATTGATAGCATTTCTCACAAGTATTTGATGCTTAATTACTCAAAAATGAGACTGTCTCTCCATTTCTTCCTAACAAGGCTCCACTTTTTGTTGTAATGACACATTCAACCTTGAAGATCTTGAAAACAGCTTGTATGACCACATCATTCACTAAATTCATTGCAACAGCCTCATCTATACACTCTCGGGACTAGGAATATGTTGAATTGCATTAAACGATGAGTCTTTGATGATTTCTAGCATTTCTTACAAGTATTTGATGCTTAATTACTCAAAAATGACACCGTCTCTTATTTCTTCCTAACAAGGCTCCACTTTTCGTTGTATGGGCTCAATCACCCTTAAAGATCTTGAAAACTGGTTGTATGACCTCATCATTCACTAAATTCACTGCAACAACCTCATCTATACTCTCTTGGGACTAGGAATATGTTGAATTGCATTAAACAAAGAGTCTTTCTTGGGCCTAGGAATAGGTTGAATTGCATTAAACAATGAGTCTTTGATGATTTCTAGCATTTCTCACAAGCATTTGATGCCTAATAACTCAAAAATGAGACCGACTCTTCATTTCTTCCTAACAAGGCTGCACTTTTCATTGTAATGACTCATTCACACTTAAAGATCTTGAAAACAGCATGTGTGAGCACATCATTCACTAAATTAACTGCAACAACCTCATCTATACTCTCTTGGGACTAGGAATATGTTGAATTATATAAAACATTAAGTCTTTGTTGATTTCTAGCATTTCCCATAAGTATTTGATGCTTAATTACTCAAAAATGAGACCATCTCTTCATTTCTTCCTAACAAGGCTCCACTTTTCGTTGTAATGACTCATTCAACCTCAAGGATGTTGAAAACAGGTTGTAGGACCACATCATTCAGTAAATTCATTGCAACAACCTCATCTATACTATCTTAGGACTAGGAACATGTTGAATTGCATTAAACAAAGAGTCTTTGACGATTTCTAGCATTTCTGACAAGTATTTCATGCTTAATTACTGAAAAATGAGACCGTCTCTTCATTTCTTCTTAACAAGGCTCCACGTTTCATTGTAATGACTCATTCAACTTTAAAGCTCATGAAAGCAGGTTGTATGACCACATCATTGACTAAATTCATTGCAACAACCTCATCTATACTCTCTTGGGACTAGGAATATGCTGAATTGCATAAAACAATGAGTCTTTGATAATTTCTGGCATTTCTCACAAGTATTTGATGCTTAATTACTCAAAAAAGACACCGTCACATATTTCTTCCTAACAAGGCTCTGCTTTTTGTTGTAAGGGCTCAATCACCCTTAAAAATCTTGAAAACTGGTTGTATGACCTCATCATTCACTAAATTCATTGCAACAACCTCATCTATACTCTCTTGGGACTAGGAACATGTTGAATTGCATTCAACAAAGAGTCTTTGACGATTTGTAGCATTTCTGACAAGGATTTGATGCTTAATTACTCAAAAATGAGACCATTTCTTCATTTCTTCCTCCACTTTTCGTTGTAATGACTCATTCAACTTTAAAGCTCATAAAAGCAGGTTGTATGACCACATCATTGACTAAATTCATTGCAACAACCTCATCTATACTCTCTCGGGACTAGGAATATGTTGAATTGCATAAAACAATGAGTCTTTGATAATTTCTAGCATTTCTCACAAGTATTTGATGCTTAATTACTCAGAAAAGATACCGTCTCATATTTCTTCCTAACAAGGCTCTGCTTTTTGTTGTAAGGGCTCAATCACCCTTAAAAGTCTTGAAAACTGGTTGTATGACCACATCATTCACTAAATTCATTGCAACAACTTCATCTATACTCTCTCGGCACTAGGAATATGTTAAACTGCATTAAACAATGAGCATTTGATGATTTCTAGTATTTCTCACAAGTATTTGATGCTTAATTATTCAAAAATGACACCGCCTCTTATTTCTTCCTAACAAGGCTCCACTTTTCGTTGTAATGACTCATTCACCCTTAAAGATCTTGAGAACAGGTTGTATGTCCACATCATTCACTAAATTCATTACAACAACCACCTCTATACTCTCTTGGGACTAGGACTATGTTCAATTGCATTAAACAAAGAGTCTTTGATGATTTCTAGCATTTCTGACGAGCATTTGATGCTTAATTACTCAAAAATGAGACCGTCTCTTCATATCTTCCTAACAAGGCTCCACTTTTCGTTGTAATGAATCATTCAACCTTAAAGATCTTGAAAACAGGTTGTATGACCACATCCTTCACTAAATTCATTGCAACAACCTCATCTATACTCTCTCGAGACTAGGAATATGTTGAATTGCTTTAAACAATGAGTCTTTGATAATTTCTAGCATTTCTCACAAGTATTTGATGCTTAATTACTCAAAAATGAGACCATATCTTCATTTCTTCCTAACAAGGCTCCACTTTTTGTTGTAAGGGCTCAATCACCCTTAAAGATCTTGAAAACTGGTTGTATGACCAAATCAATCACTAAATTCATTGCAACAACCTCATCTATACTCTCTTGGGGCTACAAATATGTTACATTGCATTAAACAAAGAGTCTTTGATGATTTATAGCATTTCTCAGAAGCACTTGATGCTTAATTACTCGAAAATGAGACTGTCTCTTCATTTCTTCCTCACAAGGCTCCACTTTTCGTTGTAATGACTCATTCAACCTTAAAGATCTTGAAAACAGGTTGCATGACCAAATCATTCACTAAATTGATTGCAACAACCTCATCTATACTCTCTTGGGATGAGGAATATGTTGAATTGCATTATACAAAGAGTCTTCGACGATTGATAGCATTTCTCATAAGCCTTTGATTCTTAATTACCCAAAAATGAGATCGTCTCTTCATTTCTTCCTAACAAGGCTCCACTTTTCGTTGTAATGACACATTCAACCTTAATGATCTTGAAAACAGGTTGTATGGCCACATCATTTGCTGAATTCATTGCAACAACCTCATCTATACTCTTTTGGGACTAGGAATATGTTGAATTGCATTAAACAATGCGTCTTTGATGACTTCTAGCATTTCTCACAAGTATTTGATGCTTAATTACTCAAAAATGACACTGTCTCTTATTTCTTCCTAACAAAGCTCAACTTTTCGTTCTAATGACTAATTCACCCGTAAAGATCTTCGAAACAGGTTGTATGACCACATCATTCACTAAATTGATTGCAACAACCTCATCTATACTCTCTTAGGACTAGGAATATGTTGAATTGCATTAAACAAAGTGTCTTTGATGATTGACAGCATTTCTCACAAGTATTTGATGCTTAATTACTCAAAAATGAGAGTGTCTCTTCATTTCTTCCTAACAAGGCTCCACTTTTTGTTGTAATGACACATTCAACCTTGAAGATCTTGAAAACAGGTTGTATGACCGCATCATTCACTAAATTCATTGCAACAACCTCATCTATACTCTCTCGGGACTAGGAATATGTTGAATTACGTGAAACGATGAGTCTTTGATGATTTCTAGCATTTCTTACAAGTATGTGATGCTTAATTACTCAAAAATGACACTGTCTCTTATTTCTTCCTAACAAGACTCCACTTTTCGTTGTATGGGCTCAATCACCCTTAAAGATCTTGAAAACTGGTTGTATGACCTCATCATTCACTAAATTCACTGCAACAACCTCATCTATACTCTCTTGAGACTAGGAATATATTGAATTGCATTAAACAGAGAGTCTTTCTTGGGCCTAGGAATAGGTTAAATTGCATTAAACAATGAGTCTTTGATGATATCTAGCATTTCTCACAAGTATTTGATACTTAATTACTCAAAAATGAGACCGCCTCTTCATTCCTTCCTAACAAGGCTCCATTTTTTGTTGTAATCACTCATTCAACCTTAAAGATCTTGAAAACAGATTTTATGACCACATCATTCACTAAATTCATTGCAACCACCTCATCTATACTCTCCTAGGATGAGGAATATGTTGAATTGCATTAAACAAAGAGTCTTAGATGATTGTTTGCATTTCTCACAGGTATTTGATGCTTAATTACTCAAAAATGAGATCGTCTCTTCATTTCTTCCTAACAAGGCTCCACTTTTCGTTGTAAGGGCTCATTCACCATTAAAGATCTTGAAAACAGGTTGTATGACCACATCATTCACTAAATTCACTACAACACCCTTATCTATACTCTCTTAGGACTAGGAATATGTTGAATTGCATTAAATAATGAGCCTTTAATGATTGATAGCATTTCTCACAAGCGTTTGACGCTTAATTGCCCAAAAATGTGGCCGTCTCTTCCTTTCCTCCTAACAAGGCTCCACTTTTTATTGTAAGGGCTCATTCGCCATTAAAGATCTTCAAAACAGGTTGTATGACCACATCATTCACTAAATTCACTGCAGCAACCTCATCTATACTGTCTTGGGACTAGGAATATCTTGAATTGAATTAAACTATGAGTCTTTGATGATTGATAGCGTTTCTCACAAGTGTTTGATGCTTAATTACTCAAAAATGAGGTCGTCTCTTCATTTCTTCCTAACAAGGCTCCACTTTTCGTTGTAAGGGCTCATTGGCCTTTAAAGATCTTGAAAACAGGTTGTATGACCACATTATTCACTAAATTCATTGCAACAACTTCATCTATACTCTCTCGGCACTAGGAATATGTTAAACTGCATTAAACAATGAACATTTGATGATTTCTAGTATTTCTCACAAGTATTTGATGCTTAATTATGCAAAAATGACACCGCCTCTTATTTCTTCCTAACAAGGCTCCACTTTTCGTTGTAAGGGCTCAATCACCCTTAAAGATCTTGAAAACTGGTTGTATGTCCTCATCATTCACTAAATTCATTGCAAGAACCCCATCAATACTCTCTTGGGACTAGGAATATGTTGAATTGCATTAAACAAAGAGTCTTTCTTGGGCCTAGGAATAGGTTGAATTGCATTAAACAATGAGTCTTTGATGATTTCTAGCATTTCTCACAACTATTTGATGCTTAATTACTCAAAAATGAGACCATCTCTTCATTCCTTCCTAACAAGGCTCCACTTTTCGTTGTAATCACTCATTCAACCATAAAGATCTTGAAAACAGGTTGTATGACCACATCATTCACTAAATTCATTGCAAACACCTCATCTATACTCTCCTTGGATGAGGAATATGTTGAATTGTAATAAACAAAGAGTCTTTGATGATTGCTTGCATTTCTCACAAGTATTTGATGCTTAATTACTCAAAAATGAGACGGTCTCTTCATTTCTTCCTAACAAGGCTCCACTTTTCGTTGTAAGCGCTCGTTCGCCATTAAAGATCCTGAAAACAGGTTGGATGACCAAATCATTCACTAAATTCGTTGCGGCAGCCTCATCTATACTCTCTACAGACTATGAATATGTTGAATCACCTTAAACAAAGAGTCTTTGATGATTGATAGCATTTTTCACAAGCATTTGATGCTTAATTACTCAAAAATGAGACAGTCTCTTTATTTCTTCCTAACAAGGCTCCACTTTTCATTGTAATCACTCATTCAACCTTAAAGATCTTGAAAACAAGTTGTATGACGCCATCATTCACTAAATTCATTGCAACCACCGCATCTATACTCTCTTGGGACGAGGAATATGTTGAATTTCATTAAACAAAGACTCTTTGATGGTTGATAGCATTTCTCACAAGGATTTGATGCTTAATTACTCAAAAATGTGACCGTCACTTCATTTCTTCCTAACAAGGCTCCACTTTTCATTGTAATGACTCATTCACCCTTAAAGATCTTGAAAACTGGTTGTGTTACAACATCATTCACTAAATTCATTGCAACCACCTCATCTATACTCTTTTGGGACGAGGAATATTTTGAATTGCATTAAACTAAGACTCTTTGATGATTGATAGCATTTCTCATAAGGATTTGGTGCTTAATTACACAAAAATGAGACCATCACTTCATTTCTTCCTAACAAGGCTCCACTTTTCGTTGTAATGACTCATTCAAACTTAATGATCTTCAAAACACATTGTATGACCACATCATTCCCTGAATTCATTGCAACAACCTCATCTATACTCTCTTGGAACTAGGAATATGTTGAATTGCGTTAAACAATGAGTCTTTGATGATTTATAGCATTTCTCACAAGCATTTTATGCATAATTACTCAAAAATGAGATCGTCACTTCATTTCTTCCTAACAAGGCTCCACTTTTCGTTGTAATGACTCATTCACACTAAAAGATCTTTCAAACAGCTTGTATGACCACATCATTCACTAAAATTCACTCCAGCAACCTCATCTATAACCTCTTGGGCCTACGAATATGTTGAATTGCATTAAACAACGAGTCTTTGATGATTTCTAACATTTCTCACAATCTCTTTATTTCTTCCCAACAAGGCTCTACTTTTTGTTGTAATCACTCATTAAACGTTAAAAATCTTGAAACCAGGTTGTATGACCCCATCATTCTCTAAATTCATTCCAACCACCTCATCTATACTCTCTTGGGGCGAGGAATATGTTGAATTTCATTAAACAAGGAGTCTCTCATGATTGATAGCATTTCTCACAAGCATTTGATGCTTAATTACGGAAAAATGAGACTGTCTTTTCATTTCTTCCTAACAAGGCTCTACTTTTCGTTGTAAAGACTCATTCACCCTTAAAGATCTTGAAAACAGGTTGTATGACCACATCATTCACTCAATTCATTGCAACAACATCATCTATACTCTCTTGGGACTAGGAATATGTTGAATTGCATTAAACAAAGAGTTTTTGATGATTGCTAGCACTTCTCACAAGCGTTTGATGCTTAATTACTCAAAAATGAGACCGTCTCCTCATTTCTTCCTAACAAGGCTCCAATTTTCATTGTAAGGGCCCAGTCACCTTTAAAGATCTTGAAAACAGGTTCTATGACCACATCATTCACTAAGTTCATTGCAACAACCTCATCTATACCCTTTTGGGACTAGGAATATGTTGAATTGCATTAAACAAAGAGTCTTTGATGATTTCTAGCATTTCTCACCAGTATTTGATGCTTAATTACACAAAAATGAGACCGTCTCGTTATTTCTTCCTAACAAAGCTCCACTTTTCGTTGTAATCACTCATTCAACCTTAAAGATCTTGAAAACATGTTGTATGACGCCATCATTCACTAAATTGATTGCAACCACCGCATTTATACTCTCTTGAGACAAGGAATATGTTGAATTTCATTAAACAAAGACTTTTCGATGATTGATAACATTTCTCACAAGGATTTGATGCTTAATTACTCAAAAATGAGACCGTCACTTCATTTCTTCCTAACAAGGCTCCACTTTTCATTGTAAAAACACATTCACCCTTAAAGATCTTGAAAAGAGGTTGTATGACCAAATCATTCACTAAATTCATTGCAACAACATCATCTATACTCTCTTGGGACTAGGAACATGTTGAATTGCATTAAACAAAGAGTCTTTGATGATTGCTTGCATTTCTCACAAGCGTTTGATGCTTAATTACTCAAAAATGAGACCGTCTCTTCATTTCTTCCTAACAAGGCTCCACTTTTCGTTGTAAGGGCCCATTCGCCATTAAAGATCTTGAAAATAGGTCGTATGACCACATCATTCACTAAATTCACTGCAACAACCTCATTTATACCCTCTTGCGACTTGGAATATGTTGAATTGCATTAAACAAAGAGTCTTTGATGATTTCTAGCATTTCACACCCATATTTGATGCTTAATTACACATAAATGAGACCGTCTCTTCATTTCTACCTAACAAGGCTCCACTTTTTGTTGTAAAGGCTCATTCACCCTTAAAGATCTTGAAAACATGTTGTATGACCAAATCATTCACTAAATTCATTGCAACAACATCATCTATACTCTCTTGGGACAAGGAATATGTTGAATTGCATTAAACAAAGAGTCTTTGATGATTGCTAGCATTTCTCATAAGCGTTTGATGCTTAATTACTCAAAACTGAGACCGTCTCTTCATTTCTTCCTAACAAGGGTGCACTTTTCGTTGTAAGGGCCCATTCTCCATTAAAGATCTTGAAAACAGGTTGTATGACCACATCATTCACTAAATTTATTGTAACGTGCTCATCTACATCCTCTTGGGACTAGGAATATGTTGAATTGCATTAAACAATGAGTCTTTGATGATTTCTAGCATTTCTCACCAATATTTGATGCTTAATTACACAAAAATGAGACCGTCTCCTCATTACTTCCTAACAAGGCACCACTTTTCATTGTAATCACTCATTCAACCTTACACATCTTGAAACCAGGTTGTATGACCCCATCATTCACCAAATTGATTGCAACCACCTCATCTATACTCTCTTGGGGCGAGGAATATGTTGAATTGCACTAAACAAAGAGTCTTTGATGATTTCTAGCATTTCTCACAAGCGTTTGATGCTTAATTACTCAAAAATGAGACCGTCTCTTCATTTCTTCCTAAGAAGGCTCCACTTTTCGTTGTATGGGCTCATTCACCCTTAAAGATCTTGAAAACAGGTTATATGACCACATCATTCACTAAATTTATTGTAACGTCCTCATCTACATCCTCTTGGGACTTGGAATATCTTGAATTGCATTAAACAAAGAGTCTTTGATGATTTCTAGCATTTCTCACCAATATTTGATGCTTAATTACACAAAAATGAGACCGTCTCCTCATTACTTCCTAACAGGGCTCCACTTTTCGTTGTAATCACTCATTCAACCTTACACATCTTGAAACCAGATTGTATGACCCCATCATTCACCAAATTGATTGCAACCACCTCATCTATACTCTCTTGGGGCGAGGAATATGTTGAATTGCACTAAACAAAGAGTCTTTGATGATTTCTAGCATTTCTCACAAGCATTTGATGCTTAATTACTCAAAAATGAGACCGTCTCTTCATTTCTTCCTAACAAGGCTCCACTTTTAGTTGTAATGACTGATTCACACTTAAAGATCTCAAAAACAGCTTGTGTTACCACATCATTCACTAAATTCATTGCAACAACCTCATCTATACTCTCTTGGGACTAGGAATATGTTGAATTGCATTAAACATAGAGTCTTTGATAATTTCTAGCATTTCTCACAAGCGTTTGATGCTTAATTACTCAAAAATGAGACCATCTCTTCATTTCTTCCTAACAAGGCTCCACTTTTCATTGTAAGGGCCCAGTCGCCATTAAAGATCTTGAAAACAGGTTGTAAGACCACATCATTCACACTAAAACATCTTGAAAACAGCTTGGATGACCACATCATTCACTAAATTCACTGCAACAACCTCCTCTATAATCTCTTGCGACGAGGAATATGTTGAATTTTGTTAAACAAGGAGTCTTTGATGACTTTTAGCTTTTCTCACAAGCATTTGATGCTTAATTACTCAAAAAAGAGACCGTCTCTTCATTTATTCCTAACAATGCTCCATTTTTCATTGTAATGACTCATTCACACTAAAAGATCTTGAAAACAGCTTGTGTGACCACATCATTCACAATATTCATTGCAACAACAAGATCTATACACCCTTGGGACTTGGAATCTATTGAATTGCACTAAACAAAGAGTCCTTGATGATTTCTAGAATTTCTCACAAGTATTTCATGTTTAATTACTCAAAAATGAGACCGTCTCTCCATTTCTTCCTAATAAGGGTCCACTTTTCGTTCTAATCACTCATTCACACTTAAAGATCTTGAAAACAGCTTGTTTGAGCACATCATTCACTAAATTCATTGCAACAACCTCATCTATACTCTTTTGGGACTAGGAATTTGTTGAATTGTGTTAAACATAGAGTCTTTGTTGATTTCTAGCATTTCTCACAAGTATTTGATGCTTAATTACTCAAAAATGAGACCATCTCTTCATTTCTTCCTAACAAGGCTCCACTTTTCGTTATAATGACTGGTTCACACTTAAAGATCTTGAAAACAGCTTTTACGACCACATCTTTCACTAAATTCATTGCAACAACTTCATCTATACTCTCGTGGGACTAGGTATATGTTGAATTGCATTAAACATAGAGTCTTTGATGATTTCTAGCATTTCTCACAAGTATTTGATGGTTAATTACTTAAAAATGAGACCGTCTCTTCATTTCTTCCTAACAAGGCTCCACTTTTCGTCGTAATGACTGATTCACACTTAAAGATCTTGAAAACAGCTTGTATGACCACATCATTCACTAAATTCATTTCAACAACCTCATCTATACTCTCTTGGGACTAGGAATATGTTGAATTGCATTAAACATAGTGTTTGATGATTTATCGCATTTCTCAAAAGCATTTGATGCTTAATTACTCAAAAATGAGACCGTCTCTTCATTTCTTCCTAACAAGGATCCACTTTTCATTGTAATGACTCATTCACACTTAATGATCTTGAAAACAGCTTGTATGACCCCATCATTCACAAAATTCATTGCAACAACCTCATCTATACTCTCTTGGAACTATGAATATGTTGAATTGCATTGAACAAAGAGTCTTTGATGATTTCTAGCATTTCTCAAAAGTATTTGATGCTTAATTACTCAAAAATGAGACTGTCTCTTCATTTCTTCCTAACAAGGCTCCACTTTTCATTGTAATGACTCATTCACACTTAAAGATCTTGAAAACAGCTTGTTTGAGCTCATCATTCACTAAATTCATTGCAACAACCTCATCTATACTCTCTCGGGACTAGGAATATGTCAAATTGTATTAAATAAAGAGTCTTTGAAGATTTCT
Source organism: Bruguiera gymnorhiza (assembly GCA_020883675.1). Classification (NCBI taxonomy): domain Eukaryota; kingdom Viridiplantae; phylum Streptophyta; class Magnoliopsida; order Malpighiales; family Rhizophoraceae; genus Bruguiera; species Bruguiera gymnorhiza. The sequence continues at coordinate 71,508 of JAIRCJ010000437.1, forward strand.
AGCATTTCTCACAAGCATTCGATGCTTAATTACTCAAAAATGAGACCGTCTCTACATTTATTCCTAACAAGGCTCCACTTTTCGTTGTAATGACTCATTCACACTTAAAGATTTTGAAAAGGGCTTGCATGACCACATCATTCACTTAATTCATTTCAACAACCTCATCTATACTCGCTTGGGACTAGGAATATGTTGAATTGCATTAAACAAAGAGTCATTGAGGATTTATAGCATTTCTCACAAGCATTTGATGCTTAATTACTAAAAAATGAGACCGTCTCTTCATTTCTTCCTAACAAGGCTCCACTTTTCGTTGTAATGACTGATTCACACTTAAAGATCTCGAAAATAGCTTGTCTTACCACATCATTCACTAAATTCATTGCAACAACCTCATCTGTACTCTCTTGGGACTTGGAATATGTTGAATTGCAAACATAGAGTCTTTGATGATTTCTAGCATTTCTCATAAGTATTTGATGCTTAATTACTCAAAAATGGGACAGTCTCTTCATTTCTACCAAACAAGGCTCCACTTTTTGTTGTAATGACTCATTCATATTTAAAGATCTTGAAAATAGCTTGTATGACCACATCATTCACTTAATTCATTGCAACAACCTCATCTATACTCTCTTGGGACTAGGTATATGTAGAATTACATTAAACATAGAGTCTTTGATGATTTCCAGCATTTCTCACAAGTATTTGATGCTTAATTACTCAAAAATGAGACCGTCTCTTCATTTCTTCCTAACAAGGCTCCACTTTTTGTTGTAATGACTGATTCACACTTAAAGATCTCAAAAACAGCTTGTCTTACCACATCATTCACTAAATTCATTGCAACAACCTCATCTATACTCTCTTGGGACTAAGAATATGTTGAATTGTATTAAACATAGAATCTTTGATGATTTCTAGCATTTCTCACAAATATTTGATGCTTAATTACTCAAAAATGAGACCAACTCTTCATTTCTTCCTAACAAGGCTCTTTGTTTAATTGAATGAAAATACAAGTAATGGACTCAATTCGATAAATGACACTTGAGTGGATGAATATTATAAATAGCAATCTCTAATTTCAAAGTTGTGTGTAGCATATATCGCTAGATGGGAGTGGGAAACCATCTTATTTGAGTCCATTGCTTTTCCTTTTTCTTAAATAATTTGTCTGAAGACAATTAAGAAAATTGCAAAATTATAATTTTGCAGATTAGTGACAATTTATTTATCCCTAGTAGATTTTAAAATTCTAAAAATTGCAAAAATGCAATATTTTGATTTTTAAATTTGTTGTTAATGTTGTTAGATTTGATTAGTGAGAAAAATAGAATATTTGAATTTGTTAATTGAACAAAAATACAAGTAATGGACTCAATTGCATAAAATACACATTAGTGGATGAATATTATAAATAGCAATCTCAAGTTTCAACGTTGTGTTAAGCATATATCCCAAGATGGGAGTGTAGAACCTTCTTATTACAATCCATTACTTTAGCTTTTTCTTAAGTAATTTGCCTGAAGGTTATATAAATCATTTCAAATTGCGTTGAGGCAAAGGAGACAATTCAGAATATTGCAAAATTTAAATTCAATAAATTATTTACAATTTATTTGTCCCTAACAGATTTTAAAATTCTAAAAATTGCAAAATTGCAATATTTTGAATTTTAAATTTGTTGTTAATGTCGTTTGATTTGATTGGTGAGAAAAATACAATATTTGAATAAGTTAATTGAACAAAAATACAAGTAATGGACTCAATTGCATAAAATACACTTTAGTGGATGAATATTATAAATAGCAATCCCATATTTCAACGTTGTGTTAAGCATATATCCCAAGATGGGAGTGCAGAACCTTTTTATTACAGTCCGTTGCTTTTGCTTTTTCTTAAGTAATTTGCCTGAAGATTATATAAATCATTTCAAATTGCGTTCAGGCAAAGGAGACAATTTAGAAAATTGCAAAACTTAAATTCAACAGAGTATCAACAATTCATTTATCCCTAGCAAATTTTAAAATTCTAAAAATTGCAAAAATGCAATATTTTGATTTTTAAATTTATTATAAATGTCATTTGATTTGATTGGTGAGAAAAATAGAATATTTGAATTTGTTAATTAAGCAAAAATACAAGTAATGGACTCAATTATGTAAAATACACATTAGTGGATGAATATTATAAATAGCAATACCAAGTTTCAATGTTGTGTCAAGAATACATCCCTAGATGGGAGTGCAGAACCTTCTTATTACAGTCCATTCCTTTTGCTTTTTCTTATGTAATTTGCCTGAAGATTATATAAATCATTTCAAATTGCGTTGAGGCAAAGGAGACACTTTAGAAAATTGCAAAAGTTAAATTCAACAGAGTATTGACAATTCATTTCTCCTTAGCAGATTTTAAAATTCTAAAAATTGCAAAAATGCGATATTTTGATTTTTAAATTTACTATTATTGTCGTTTGATTTGATTAATGAGAAAAATACAATATTTGAATATGTTAATTGAACAAAAATACAAGTAATGGACTCAATTGCATAAAATACAATTAAGTGGATGAATATTATAAATAGCACTCCCAAGTTTCAATGTTGTGTTAAGCATATATCCCTAGATGGGAGTGCAGAAACTTTTTATTACAGTCCATTGCTTTTGCTTTTTCTTAAGTAATTTGCCTGAAGATTATATAAATCATTTCAAATTGCGTTAAGGCAAAGGAGACAATTAAGAAAATTGCAAAATTTAAATTCAAAAGAGTATTGACAATTCACTTATCCCTGGCAGATTTTAAAATTCAAAAAATTGCAAAATTGAAATATTTTCATTTTTAAATTTATTGTTAATGTCGTTTGATTTAATTGGTGAGAGAAATATAAGATGTGAAAAATGTAATATTTGAATATGTTAATTGAACAAAAATACAAGTAATGGACTCAATTGCATAAAATACACTTTAGTGGATGAATATTATAAATAGTAATCCCAAGTTTCAAGGTTGTGTTAAGCATATATCCCTAGATGGGAGTACAGAACCTTCTTATTACAGTCAATTGCTTTTGCTTTTTCTTAAGTAAGTTGCCAGAAGATTATATAAATCATTTCAAATTGCGTTAAGGCAAAGGAGACAATTCAGAAAATTGCAAAATTTAAATTCAATAGAGTATTTCAAGTTCCCAACTTCACCCTAGGATCTACTAGTTTGTGATACTAAGAGGGGGGGTGAATTAGTATCACCACAATTCGCAATTCGCAAGAAAGTGAACAACTTCAATCTTTTCTTAAAAGCGAACTCTTTCTCAGATTCAACTAAGGTAGATCTATTGCTACCTACTAATCACAATAGTCCCCAAAGTCACCTTTCAGACACCTTGCCTAATAGACAATTCGGATGTTCTTGTTTAGGTCTTCATTAGGTTATGGGTTGGCTGATACTTTAGCTGTGTTCACAACTCAATTCAAAACACAGAACGTAAAGCAAATTAAGGACACACGAGATTTACGTGGTTCCGTCAACGTGACATACATCCACGGTGGTAGGGACTCTCCCTTACCGAGACTATCCACTATACTTGAGAATTCCAGTTATAATGGATGTCTTAATCTTCTGCTCCTTTCACTATTGCAATTACTAAGCAAGTACAATACAAAGAGTGTCACTTACTGTGTCTACCCTTCTTCTAGCTTGTCTTGCCTCTGTTGAATTGAAAGGCTGCTCCACTGCCGCTTAAAAGTTCACCGCAATGCTCTCTAACCTCTCTTGAAGAAATATGGAAATATGTTGAGTTCTTTCTGATGCTTCACCGAATTCCTTCTCTAGGTTGTTTCACACAACTCCTACTTTCATCGTCTCACGGTCTCACCCATCTCCTATTTCACGGTCTTACTGTTTCATGGCCTGTCCTCACACTTCTGGTCTGTCACGCCGTTGCACGTTCTGGTCACACGCCGTCTCCTGACATACACCCACGCTTCTGGTCTGTCGTTTCATGTCTCTTGGCCTGCCTCACGTTACTGGTTTTTCTGGTTCACATCTTTCGGCCTGCCTCACGCTTCTGGTCTGCTGTCTTCTCTTCCGGGTGGTCTCACGGATACCAGGTCTGCTGTCTTTTCTTCCGGGTGGTCTGTTTCTTATTTCTCCTCTTGCTGGTTGTGCGTTTCTGGTTTGCTTGTAGGATGTGTTTCTGGTTTCCTTGCAGAAGGCGTTTCTGGTTTGCTTGCAGGGTGTGTTTCTGGTTTCCTTGCAGGAGGCGTTTCTGGTTTGCTTGTAGGATGTGTTTCTGGTTTGCTTGCAGGAGGCGTTTCTGGTTTGCTTGCAGGAGGTTGCACGTTCTGGTTTGCTCTCCCGGTGGTGACATTTCTGGTTTGCTCTCCCGGTGGTGTCGTTTCTGATCTCTTGCCATTCTGCTCTCTCTTCCTTTTTGGCCGGTTGTTGTAGGGTTGCTGTTTTTTCAATTGTGTTGGCCCTCTACCCTAGTTCTGTCTTCCAAGGCCTTTATATACTTTTTTCCATGAAACCCTAATAGGGCTTACATGGCGGATTTACATTCTTGCCCTTACGTGGCAGATTTACTTTCTTGCCCTTCCATGTGGCTTTACTTTCTTGCACACTTAACCCTAGTTGACAACAATTACAACCCATACAAGGTTGTGGGAACAACAATCTCCCCCTTTGTAATTGTTGGCAACACTTATAACAAAAGCCATCATGCAGCAATCCTTCATAATCTTCTTAGAGTAATAATCCAGAAGTAGATGGATTACAACTCCCCCTAAATATGCACTCCCCCTTCCTTAACAGCTCCCCCTGCACTGTTGCTTCTCTCCCCCTTTGCCAACCAATTACAAATCTAAAAAACTCACAAAGTAGAGATGGAGGATTCACCTGATTTTCAGGCTTGAGGAGGCATTCGCACAGACAGACTCATTCTGTGCTTTTCAAACAGCTCTGTGGACAGAGATTTAGTTAGATCTTGTGTAGCCTCTTCAATAGATTTAGGTTCAACTTGTGAGAGTAAAGCAGTAGCTCCCACAATTCTTCTTCTTGTTGTAACTCCTGTTGATGGGTCACCTATGATCTGATTTTCTTGATGAGCACTGGTCCATGTCTTCTTTGTCTTTCTTTCTTGCACAGTCTTAGTTGTAAGAGAATCTCCTTCTTTATCTTTAGACTCACTCTTCTCTGAGTCTGAACTTACTTCTTTTCCCACTTCTTCATGTTGGTCAAATTCTTCATCTATCTTGAAGTCATCTTCTTCACTATCCTCAACTTCTCCATTATGTGTTGTTTTCCAGTTTTCATTTATTCTCACATCACTGGAAGTGACCACTTTTCCCAGTTTATGCAGAAAAACTCTGTAACCTTTTGTCTTTGCTGAGTATCCCACAAAGATGCCTTCATCTGACCTAGCATGGAATTTTCCCAAGTTTTGCTCTTTGTTCTTCACAAAACATGGGCTGCCAAAGATTCTAAGATACTTGGCTGTTGTCTTCTTCCCACTTCATAGCTCATATGGAGTCTTATCAGTATTGGGTCTTAGTGAAACTTTGTTCAATAGGTGCACGGCTGTAAATGTTGCTTCTGTCCAAAATCTTGTGTGAAGCTTGGATTCCAGCAGTAGAGTTCTTGCTATTTCAACCACAGCTCTATTTTTCCTCTCTACCATCCCGTTCTGCTAAGGAGTTCTTGCTGCTGCCATCTGATGGTGAATTCCATGCTTCTCAAGGTAATCTTCAAAAGCTCCATTTGGAATTCAGTGCCTTGATCTGACCTCAATACTTTGATCTTCTTTCCACTCTCATTTTCAGCCAATCTTCTGTATCTCTTGAAGCATTTCAAAACTTCTGACTTATGTGTGAGGTGCATGATACAGGTCCTTCTGGAATAATCATCAACAAACAAGATGAAGTACCTCTCACCATTTAACCCTTTTGTTCTCATCGGCCCACACAAATCAGTATGCACAATGTCAAGCACTACTTCAAAACTGACCTCTTTGGTCTTATACTGCTTTCTGACCTGTTTTCCTTTAAAGCATGCTGAGCAGACATACTCCCTCTCTCTCTTAAGGTCTGGAATGTCTCTGATTGCATGAGTAGTGGTCAACTTCCTCATGTTCTTCTGTGTTATGTGTCCTAGCCTTTGATGCCAGAGTTGATTTTCTTCTTCTTTTGTAAGTAAACAGCTATTTGTCTTGTCCTCATCAATTACATATAAATTTTCAGCTGTTCTTTTCCCAGCTGCAACAGTATTGCCTTCTTTACTCTTTGCTTGGCAACCTGTTTTTGTGAATATCACTTTATGGTCTTCATTGCATAGTTGGCTGACAGATGCTAGATTATATCTGAGTCTTTCAACATGCAGAACATCTTTCAGCTTTCCTTTTCCAATATTTACTGACCCTTGACCACTGATGTTGAGTGAATCATCATTGCCAAACTTGACTCTGCCTTCTCTTGACTTGTTCAGTTTTGATAATTTACTCTTGCCTCCTGTCATGTGTGAAGTGCACCCACTATCAAGGATCCACTGCTTATCCTTGTAGTCAGCCTTTAGTGTAATTTCAGCTATATTAGCCACCTCCCTTTTAGCTTTATATTCCTTCTTTTGAACTGGCTTGATGATAGCTTTCTCCTTTTTCTCAGCTTTGACTGTACTAATTGCTTTCACTGTGCCATTGAGTGCCTTCTCTTGCTTAGGGAGAAAGTGTCATGCATCTCTTGGCATTATGGTCATCCTGCCCACACCTTTCACACTATTCCAAGTGTCCCAATATAGCAAACTTGTTCTTTGAAACCACTGGTTTGGGCTTCCACCAACAATCCTTGTCAGTGTGTCCTTGCTTTTTACAGTATGTGCAAGAACTCACGACAGGTGTTCTCTTATGAATTTTGTATTGTCTCCCCCTGTATGCAGCATCGTATCTTCTCAAGTTGGAGACATATACTGGCCTTCTCCACCAGTAGTTACTTGCCTTATGACCCCAAACTCCACAATAAAGACAGTGACCTTGAAACTGCCTCTTCTTGGGTCTAATCACAGCTTGTTTTCTTTTGTTCATTACTTGCTGTGTAGGCAACGTGGCTGGCTTCTTTGCTTGTGTGGCTTTCATTTCAGCTACCTTTTTCTCCTTCTTCTGTTCAGCCATAGCCCTTTGTTGGCTGATCTTCTTTTCTTCATTTTTGTTTTGCCACCGCTAGGTTGCTTTTCAAATCCTCTTATTCTCAGCTATCTTCTCCTGAGTCACAAACCTTCTCTTTCAACTTTGTGGCACATTCTTATTATCTTTAGGCAATGCAGCCTCAAATTGCTGCACTTTCTCTTCATTCTTCTTTTCTCTTGCAGAACTTGTTTCTCCTATCATTTCAAGCTTCTGTATGTTCTCTTCACTCCTTTGAGTTGTTGCTGAAGTCTCAGCAACTCTATCTCCATTCTTCAATTGTTGAAGTCCTTGAGCCAAGGCTCCATAGTAAGGTCTTCACATATTTTGATATGTTCTTCAAATCTTCTCTTCAAGTCAATATGTTCATCCCTTATTTCATCCTTTTGACTTTCAGCTTCCTCAGACTTTGCTTCAACTTGTTTTATTGGGCCTCTAACCTTCTTATGGTTCTGCCCTCTAATTATCTCCTTTGAGCTGCTCCAACTTAGCTTCAAGATCTGGTTCTTCTTCATCAACCTCCTCTTCCTCTTCAGAGGTTGAACTACCACCTTGAGTTGATGCCATAAAGGCATGCTCATCTGATGAGTCTACATCTTCTTCCTCGTCGCGCTTCTTTTTTCTGGCTCACATAACTCTTGAATGTCTCTCTTCTTTCTTCTGTGGGCTAGCAGTCTTCTTGCTGGACTTCCTTGACTTGAATGATGGTCTTCTCATTTTGAATTCTGCTCATCACCACCATCCTCATCTTCATCATCAAGTTTCACTTTGCACTGAGAAGCAAAGTGTCCAGTCTGTCCACAATGATAACATCTCAAGGACAACTATCCTTTTCCTTCTTAGACCC
>JAIRCJ010000313.1:0-78970 GCA_020883675.1 Bruguiera gymnorhiza
AAGGCTAACACTTTTACCAACACCTAGGCTTGATGCCAAGATCTCAAAATCACATAGGAAGTAATATTTTATAAACAAACAATTTAAGCACACAAGAAGATGATGAACAAACAATTTAAACAACAATATTAACAAAATTTAAAAGAGATATAAATGACTTAAAGAAAAGAAGCTTTCATTGAACAGTAAGCGTCGATGCAAGCTTACAAACTTAAATGTGACAGGTGATAGTGTGGAGAAAGGGACTAGAAGAAACTAATAAAAGATTTAATTGGACTTTGTTCCTCTTTTGCCTAAGAGGGGCTCATTTATACTAAGGAAAAGGTAATAATCGACACTTGAGGAGTCTTTTGGATTACTAAGTAAAGTTACTCTTTGTCCTTATAGATTCCTCACTTTTCAAAGTGACTCTAATAAAAGCTACTTGTCAAGCATCTTTGTTTCTTTTCCACTAAAAGTAGTTTGTCATTTTCATAACTTATAAGGATCTTGTAAATTTGCATAATGTTATCATTATTATGACCTTGATTGCTTTTGACTAGACTTGTTTATAGGGTCGCTTTTTGTTGCAGTAAAGAGTCCATCATTTCTAGCAATCTTTCTTTGGATATTGACTTCATTAAATCCTTCAATAGTTCTTTTAGATTACCAGATGATGTGGGTATTGGTGGAGGTTTTGGCCCATTTATACTAATAACTCCTTTGGATGTAGTTACGGAAGCAACACTAAATAAGTTAAAATATAAAAGCAAACACTTAATATAATTGAAGTTTGAAAGAAATAACTTACAGAAGAAATTCTTTTATTTGACAACACATTCGTCAAATGCTTGATATAGGGTTTTGTTACAAATGAGAAGGAAGAGAAATGCAAAGAAAGTAAAAGAAAACTTCAAAAGGACTCTACCTCTTGCATTTCCAAGGAACTCTATTTAGACTATAAAAAGGTAATAATTGACAAGAACGAACACTTAGTAAAGTAGTCGTGGTCCTTGATTCCTTGCTTTTTTCAAGTAGATTAATAAAAGTCAATTTAGATATCCTTTTCCTTCTTTCCACCAAAGTAAGTTGTCTTTTTACAACTCTTAAGGATCTTATAAGTCTTACATAATGTCATCATGGTTGTGTCTTTGACTGCTTTTGATGTGACCTATTTATGTGTCTTGTTCTAGTTGGAGCAATTGAGCTATCATTTCTAATAACTTTCTTTAGGATACTAACTCAATTAAGTCTTCAATAATTTTTTGGATTACCAAAAGACTAGATCTCGGTGGGGCTTTGGACCATTTATATAGATGATACCTTTGGTTGTATAAACTCCATCATCAAGAAGTTCAAAATTTCCCACATCTAATGTTAATTCTTCGTGCTAACTAGGGACTGTTTAATGTCTATATTGAGTACATTTGCTTGTTTTCCATGATAATATAATCCCATTTTATAATCCATGGATGTGATATTATGAGGCAAAAATTAACTATCATTTTTTCATAAGAATATTCATAAAAGGTTCTTATTTATGAGGTAGGATTAGGTGATACAAAACCTTATTTAAGAACTAGGTTTAACTAGTTTAGAAATTTCTTTGGGTCATTTTAGAAGGTGAATCTGAATGAATCACTAAATTTCTTTTGTAGTTTCATATAATAAAGCTCTTTCGTAGGCTTAATATAATCAAGTAATTGTAGACTTTACCTTCACCATTCTTTTAAATCTCTATAGCCAAGAGATCACCCTACCATCTTCCAGATAAATAAGTTTTAATCTTGAATTTGGTATGAGGCTAGTCTCTGACCATAGGTTGACCTTAATCCTCTTTTAATGGGTTCAATAACCATAGACATATTCATGCAAAATTTGTTGGTTAATATAAACAATCTTTCATAGTACTACAAGATACATATTATCTTTAAGATAAATCGAGTAACCTCATAAGTTGAGTTGAGTATAGTTATTTTAAATAGCACATAAAAAGTCAATGTACTTTGGAATCAAAGGATATGCTAAAGTTTTATCTAAAGCCTGCTCATAAGTATCAATGTAAAGTTTATCAACTTCTTTAGATTTTGATCTATACCCTTCTTTTCCCAATGAAATGATTGACTTTACTAGGGACTAGGATTTTTGTATTAGGGGTCATTTACCCATTTGGAAAATCAAAATCAAAAACAAACAAAATTCTTTGTCATCTAGTAAAAATCTGTTTAGAGGCAATATTTTTAATATCTTTGGTAAGGACTTTTTTACGCACCTAACAATTAATTCTTACAAAAAATTTCAAATTTAACAAATCACTATCACATTTTGGAATACACAATACTATTACTAATATTTTCTTTTTAATAGTAAAGTAATTAATTATTATTCCTTTCCATGTTCTTGAAGTAAAATGAACAAGCTATTCTTTTGAATTAATCCTTTGTTTAAGGATACCCCCAAATCCTCTATCTAATACATTTACTTTAACTATTTTTAAGGCATCAAGATAAGGAAGGGTTAAATATGGTAGTGCTTTTGTTTTGAGTTTAATTTTCTTAACTACCCTTATGTGTTCATTCGTCCATTCTAGAAGATTTTTCTATAATCTCTCGAATAATGGCTTAGTGTCATAAACTAAGTCTTTATAAAATTCTAAAGTATATATCAGGCTACCTAGAACCTTTGCAATTATTGTTTGTCACTTATTTCATCAAGAAATCTAAAGGCAAATTAAATTGCTTGATCATTAGGAACTATAGTTCCATTTTCAATGAAGTGTCCAAGGAACCTAACATTAATTTGAAATGTTTAAAATATTGTTCGATTATATTAGAAAATGCTAATATATCATCAATATAATTAATCATAAATGCTAAATAAGTATTAAATATTTTATTCACTATCTTCTAAAATTCAAAATTTGCCTTTTTTAATCTAAACAACATTACATTTCATTCATAATAACCAAATGGAACTATAAATACTATTTTATACTTATCTTTCTTATGAATCTAAATTTTCCAATAATTAGATTTCATATCAAAATTTGAATATACTCAAACTTCATAAAGCTTATTAAGTAAATCACTTTTATTTGAAATAAGATATCTAATCCATCTTAGTGTCTTATTTAAAGGTTTGTAGTTAATTACTTATTATGGAACAACCATTTCCAATATTGCTACATTTTCAACATAAAATGTTTGGCAACTTCAACCACTACTACTGTTTCTAATAAATCCCTTCTTTAAGAGTTCATTTCTTTCATTTTTGCATATTTCCAAAGGCCTTGGTTCTATAGCTATAAGCCTAACTTTGGTTAGAATTTGACTTTCACTAAAAGTCATTTCTTAAGGTAGTTCCACTACATACTTTTTTATATTCTAGAAAGTCATAGGAACTTTTAAGAAAACCATTATTTCTATCCTTATTTGTATCTCTTGTATCTTTACTTGAATAACAAAAGTATTGTTTTTTTGTATCTCTTGTATCTTTACTTGTATGCTTATTTGTGCTTTTGCATGTGGAGATTAAATAAATCTTTCCTCTTTTTTTCAAATTTTTGAAGTAAATCTATCTCTAAAGTAAATAAAAATTAAAAATTAAAAATTAATAAACTTTCCATCTATCTCCAAGTAAATCCCTTGGTTACTAATTTTTTTATAGGATATAACATATGTAAAAAGGTATTTCCCAAAATGACATCATGAGATTAGTTTTTAACCAAAATAAAAAGAATTTCATTACAAATTCCTTTACTACAGTTAGCTACTTATACACCTTGTGTTTTATAACATGCTTACTTTTATCTATAGTGTTTAATACTTATGTAGTTTTTGAAAAATATTTAAAGGCACCATCCCTTCATTAATATAGTTCATTTTTGCATCTAAGTCTATTAAGGCAATATCAGAAAATATGTATTCTTTGTTGATTATAACTATAATCTTTGTATGTCATTTATAGGTAACCTTATTAATAAGATTAACATATTGAAGAGCTCATAGTTCCTCCTTTAAAGAGGTATTTGGTATATCTAGAGGATCTTTAACCTTTTTAGAAATTGTTTCTATAATTATGATCCTTTCTTATAGTTCTTTAGTTTCAAATTTTAACTTACTAATTTCAACTTTAAACTTGCTAATAGAAGGTTCTGATTCTCTAGTTTTCAAACTAAAATGATTATTTCTAATCCTTTGAATTATAGTCTTTAAACTATAATTTTCTTCTAATTCTTTAATCTTAGTATCCTTGCAAGCTAAATGAAAATATTTTTCTAATTTCACTATTTTTTCCTCTAGGTCAATTATTTTATTGATAGATCCAAAATCAAATTATCTTCTTTGATTAAGACTAACAAACCATTATTTATTTTTACATATTACCTAATAATATTTGCATTGTTTGTTAAAATTATTATTTGAATCAATATCTAAGGTTGCTTCTTCCTTAAGAAACTCTACTTTTAAATCTAATTCTTTTAACTCACTTTCTAATAAGAAAATATGCATTAATGACTTCTTAACGTTCTCATCCAAAGATAACTCATGGATTTTTTGTTTCATTTTACCTTTATTCAAATAATGTCCTACTTTTTTGCATTTGTAACAAATTACTATTTTTTTTTCTTTTGCAAACTAGGCTTCTTTTTTTCCTTTGTTTTTTCTTTTTCCTTTAAAGAAAAGGTGTTCTTTTAAGCCAAATGTTTATAACTATTCTCTTGAATTTCCTATGATAATTTATAGGTGGATAACCTATTTGTTCATAAAAATCTCCTAAAGCTCTTTTTCCTTGAGCTTTATCCCTCTATGGTTGTTTATGTAGTTTAACTTCATTACAAAGTTTAACTCCTTCTACCACTACCTTAGTAGCTAATTCTCCATATTCATTGTGATAAGTATGTCCTTATACATTTGATACTCTAAATTCATTGAATTCTATCAAATGAAGGAGCCTTTGATCTTTATTAGTTTTTCTCATAGGAATTGAATGGTTCATTTCTTGAAGCATGGGAGCATCACTTTTTTCTTTTCTTTTTTTTTAAAGCCTTCTCCTTTTGTTGGAACAACTCTTTTTTAGTGATAGAGTAATTAACTCTAATTCTTCTCCAAACTCTTGAAGTGAAAAAAACTAATAGTTCTTTTGAGTCAATCCTTTGTTTAATGATTCTACCATTCCCTCTATCTAATACATTAGTTTCTACTATTTTAAAAGCATTAAGATGAAGAAGGCTAAGACATGGTATTTTATTTATTTTTATTTTTTATCTTTTTAACTGCCTTGGTATATTTATTCATCCATTTTGACAGATTTTTCTATAATCTTTCAAACAAATACTTGGTATTATAAGTTAATTCTTTATAAAATTCTGAAATATAATTCATATATCTTGAAATCTTTGGAATTGTTGTTTTTTCACTAATTTCATTAGGAAACTTAGAGGCAAACTCAATCACTTGATTAATAGGAATAATAGCTTTATTCTTAAATAAGCGACCAAGGAATCTAACCTTGGTTTGAAATAACTTCATTTTTCCAACCAATATAGCTAAACCAACTTTTCAATAACCTTTAAAAATAGATTTAACTATTTAAAGTGTTGTCCAATTGTGTTAGAAATACTAACATATCATCAATATAAATTATAGTAATTGTTGAATAAGAATTAAATATTTCATTCATAATTTTTTGAAATTCAAAAGGTACATTTCTTAATCCAAAAGCCATTACATTCCATTCATAATGTTTGAATGGAGCTATAAATCTAGTTTTATACTTATCTTTTTCATGAATTTGGATCTACCAATAACCAAACTTTATGTCAAAATTTGAAAATACTTGGATTTTGTAAATCTTATTAAGCAAATCTTTGTTATTACGTATAAGATACCTAATCTATCTCAAGATATTGTTTAAAGGCTTATAGTTAATAACTAATTTTGAAACTCTTCATTCTAGTTTTATAACATTTTCAATATAAAATGTTGCGCAACTCTATGACTTTTACTTTTTCTAATAAACCCTTTATTTGGCAAATTATTTATATCATTTCTACAGATCTTTAAATGTCTTAGCCTATAACTATAGGCTAGATCATAATATGTATTGACTTTCATTAAATGTCATTTCATAGGGGAATTTTATTACATGATTTTTTCTATTCTATAAAGTTGTAGGAATCTCTGCATAAACTAATTTTTTTAATTTTTCCTATATTTCTTGTATTTTGACTTGAATAATAGGAGTATTTATTTTTTCTTATAAATATTTATTCTTTACTTTACTTTGCAAAGATTGAATAAATCTCTCTTTTCTTCTAATCAGTTTTTGAAGTAAGTTTATTTCTTTATATTAAGGAGTAGATATGAATATAAAGGTAATAAACTTTGCATTTATTTCTAAGAAAATTCCTTTATCATTAATTTCCTTAATTAGATAGAGTATGTGTAAGAAAGGATTTCTCACAATAACATCTTGAGATAGATTTTGAACCAATACGAAAGGAATTTCTATGCAAATTCTCTCATTGCATATTGCAACTTATCATAGTTTGTATTTTATAACAAGTTTGCTCTTACCAATAGTGTTTAACACTTTAGTTATTTTAGAAAAGTAGTTTGAAGAAGTTATTACTTAGTTGATATAATTCTTATCAATATATGAATCAATTAAGGTGATTGTAGAAAAGATATAATCTTTATTGATAACTATCGTAATTTGAATATGCCATTTATGCGTATTAAGCTTATCAATAAGATTGATGTATTAAAGAGTACTTAACACTTCTTTTAAAGAAGTTTTTGAAATATTAGGAGGATTTTTCTCCTTTTTAGTTATTGATTCTAGTACTAATACTTTTTCTTTTAATTTTCTTAGCTTAGTTTTTAATTAATTAATTTTATCTTTAAACTTTTTGATAAAAGGATATATTATTACTATTCTAATTTTTAAACTAGAATGATTATTTCTAATTCTTTGAATAAAAATTCTAAACTAGAATGATTATTTCTACTTTGTCTCATCTTGAGACAAATAAAGATATTTCTCTAACTAATTTCTTTTTTCTTTTAGATTTATAATCTTATCAATAAAATTTAATATCAAATTATCTTCTTTTGAAAGGACTAATAAGTCATTACTTTTGCATATTACACGATAAAAGTTGCACAAACCATTATAACTATTACTAGAGTCATCCTTATCCTCATCCTTAGAGGTAGTTTCTTCTATTTTAAGAAGATCTACTTCTAAGTTTGATTCTTTTGATTCATCTCTTGATAAAAATATATGTATTAATGAACTTTTAGAGTCTTCATTTACAAATAATTTTTTAATTTTATGTTTCATTTTACACTTGTTAAAATAATAACTTATTTTTTTTGGCATTTATAATAGACAATTGTTTTTTTCTTTTTCTTATGTAGATTAGGCTTTTTCTTTACTTTAACCTTTTCCTTTGAATAAAAGGTTTTTTTTTAAGGTATTGATTTATAACCTTTGTTTTGAATTTTTTATGATATTTTGTGGGTGAATAACTCATTTGGTTATAGAAATCTCCTAAAACTTTTTTACCTTAAGCTTTTTCATTTTGTAGCTACCTATTTAACTTTATCTCATTATAGAGTTTAACTCCTTCTGCTACAACTTATGCAGTTATTTCTCCATATATGTAACTAAAGTAGTCAATAACTCTAACATGATAGGTTTATCTAAACAAAAATTTTTCTCTTTAGAGGATACTCCAACTGTCTTCCCTAGAAAAACTTTAGAGAAGAAAATATCTTTGTACCACCAAAAATGAGATAAGTCTTGCATCTCAAATTAATGAGTTACTCATAAGTCTTATCAATTAATAAGTGATTGTACCAATGAAATGATTAGTGATAGTATATATTAGTATATTAACACTATCAGCAAGTTGCATTCCTTGTTTTATTTTGACAATATTAAATATTTAGGATTTATCTTCTTTGATAAATAGAAATCCCATCAACTTTAAAGTTGTCTAGTAGAACCATTAATATAAATCTTGCTATTTAAGAGTTAGAATTACCCTTTGACTTTGCAATTGTGCCAAACATCATCATATAATAAACTAGAATGAGAATCTACTATTTAGACATTCCATCCAAATTCCATCCTATGATATTGCTACAATTGTATTGTACATAATTGTACTCAGGTTATTCCTGTAATAAAAGGTTAACCAAGATAGGTCTAGGATAATATAATTTTGTACGGATTTTATTAAAAATCATTTTGTTAATATTTATTAGTTCTTTCTTATAAAAAGGAGAAGAATCTTTTGGTAGTGGATTTTGTTTTAATAAGAACACTTTTTGAATTTTATCCACATAATTCTCTGATTATAAAGATTCTTTTGTGCTAATATGTTCCTTTTTTTCTATAACAGAGGCTTCTTTTTATTTTAATCCAAAGTTTTTTAACTGTTTGACTATTTTATCCATTAATTCTACCTTATTAGGATTTTTACCTAACATGTTATAATCTATTTCTTTTGATGACATGAGTTTGAATAAATTTTTTTTTTTTCTATCTCTTATTTAACTAGAGGTCTTAGAACTCACGGAGCTATTTCTTCAACCTTTTCTTCAACTTTGTTAAGCTAATTACCTATAAACTAAAGACAAAAATTAGTATTGTTTCCTTACTATATAACAGCATTAGTAATAACTTCAATTTTGTATGGACAAGCTATAACCTCACTATCTTTTACTTTTACACTTAAATTTAAAGCAAGAGGGTGAACACTAATAACTCTTTTTCCTTTTTTGGTTATGTATTCTTGATATACTTTTACAAAGATCATACACTCCTTTAGGATTGAAAAATTTAGGAAACATTCTTTTTAAGTTTATAAACCTTTTCCAAATAAGTGAAAATGTCAATAGTTCTCACACTATTGCTTTATATCTTATGGTTTATACCATACTTTTCTTTTCTTTTCATTAAAGGTCATAAAAAAACCATTTTTTATAGTATTTTTTGGAGAGTAAACTAGCTCTCTCACTTATTTATCTACCCCATTAACAACCTCAAAGACAAAGAGGGAGGAAAGTCTAGCCGAATGTTTTTAGTGGTTCATTAACCACAAAAGTAAAAGTTAAGGGAGGAAAGTTAAATCTATACTAAGATTGACTAACTTGCTATTTTATTCTTCTAATACCTTTTAGTTCACTAATTGGCATTGAAGAGGTAAACAATCTAGGTTTAACCTTTCCTTTTCCTTTTTTGAGATTTAACATCACACTTTTAGATAGAGCAAACCAAATTTTGACATCCCTATTTTTTAATTCAATTATTTCTTCCATATGTCCGTTAACTTGTTTAACATGTTCAACTACTTTTTCTAATGTCCATCTTTTAAGTAATTTAACTCAATATCAAGCAATTGTCATTGGAGCCAAAACATTTGCTTTTGACCCATTGGTGAAAAGCAATGTTGTAGTCCCTTTATGAAAAAACTTATTCTTTTGTTAATGTGAGCTAATAAGCTTATGCGATAGTAAAAATAAATCATTTTTTGTTAAGAGATTTTCCTATTTATAAACATGGGAAGAGGAAGAAGAAGGGAGAGTCCAATTTTATAAACAATTATTATCCAAATATTCACCAATTATTTTTCCTTTATTCCTACCCTTAAAATGACTATTACTTCTAAACAGTCGATTAGGCTTTAACCTATCAATGTCTCATGGTATCATTCTCAACATCTTAAGTCACAACCCTACATTTTGACATACAATAATGACGAGTATAAAGATAGTGCAACTTAGGGGTTTTAATTATGAGACACTAATAAACTAACTCTCTCAACCACTTAGAATGCCAACGTCTAATTAGACTCTGATACAATTCCTATCTTGGCATCATAAGATCACACACACATGCACGCACACACACACATACACACATATATAATCTTATAGCAATCTTTAAAATCAACAATATTTAAAATCAGTAATATTTTTAAAAACATAAATCCTATATTACAAGAAATAAAGAGACTAACTTATAGAAATAGACCAACTTGTAGGGTTTTATTATACAAAGAAAGTGAGAGGGAAGAAAGAAAGAGGAGAGAAGGATAAGTAAACTCTATCTCTTAGAATGGCTGAGTGGCCTTCTTATACTCACAAAAAGGTAATAACTATGATTGAAGGAATCTCTTTTATAAAGTAAAGCTATCCTTGATTCCATACTTTTCTTAAAATTATTTTAATAAAAGTCTTTAGGTCCCATGACTACTTTCACCAAAAGTTGTTTGCCTATTTGCTCTTTATAGCTCATATGAGTCTTGGAAATTTTGCATAATATCATCATTATGGTGTTTCCAACTGCTTTTAGTTTGGTCTACTTATATGTCCTCCTTTGGTAGAAGCAATGCAACCATAATCTTTAACAACCTTTCTTTTGACACTGGCTCTATTAAAGTCTTTAGTATTTCTTTTGGACTAGATGGTGTAGGCTTTGGTGGTGGAGCTATATACCCATTGATGCAAATAATCCCTTTACTAGTATAGGCTCTATCATAAAAGAAATCAAACTTTTCCTACCATTGGATCTTAATCTGTCTTACTAGCCATGGACTATGCTTGATATCCACTTCTAGGACATTAACTTGTTTAGCCATGATAATATAATCACACTTGACAATCCATAAGACATGATACTAAATTGCAAAAAATTAATAATGGGTCTTTAACCTCATTATTTGTTTCACAAAATTGTTCATAAATAATTATCATTTGTGAGTTATGATTATATGATGTAAAACTCACTTAAAAAACCAAGTTTTAAATCAATTTGGAAATCTTTTTAGATCATTTAAGAGATATATCTAAATGAACCAATTAAATTTCCTCCTCTCATATAATAAGGTTTTTTCCCATACTTCGATATGATTGAAGTAATTATAAGTTTCAACCTTTTACCATTTTGTTAGAACTCTATAGTCAAAGAGATCACCTAAGAATTTTTTTTGTCTTAAATTTTGCATATGCCCAATCTCTAAAAGCATATCTAGAGCCAAATCCTCATTCTATGGGTCTAATAACCACTAAGCCTATTTTGTGTAGAATCTGTTGATAATACAAGCAATCTTTCATGCTAGCATAAGGATACATGTCACCTTTGAGATAAAATTTGACAACCTCATTAGGTCTTAACGGAGCATAATTATTTTCCACAGCACACAAAAAAATCTATGTGTTTAAAGATCACAGGATACGTGATGGATTTGTCTAAAGCTCGCTCATAAGCGTCACTATGAAGTTTATCAACGTCACTATGAAGTTTATCAACGTCTTTGACTTTTGCATCTTTAGTTGGTGAATTAATTGACTTCACTAGGAACTGTGGCCCTTGATTCAAAGGTTGTTTACTTATATTATAGATCCCTGCAAAAATTCACAAGTTAGGAAATCAAGTAAAGAATTTCCTTTAACAAACTTAATATCAAAATCAAAAATAAAAAGTATTCCTTGCCATTGAGAAAAGATTTGTTTTGAAGTGATATTTTTAATATCTTTAATAAGGACATTTTTACTACTTTACAATCTATTTTTAAAAAGAACTTTTGATTTGACATATCACTTTTGAATTTTTAAATACATAACACAATGGCTAAATTTTCCTTTTTAGTGGTAATGTAATTAACTTTAACCCCTCTCTAAACTTTTAAAGTGAAGCAAACGAATAGTTCCTTTAAATCAATCATTTGTTTAAGTATTCCTTTGTACTCTTTATCTGATGCATCAGTTTCTACTATTTTAAAAGCATTAAGATGAGGAAGGCTAAGACATGAGAATTCTTTTGTTTTTATTTTTATCTTCTTAACTACCATTGCATGCTTATATGTCCATTTTGGCAGATTTTTCTATAATCTTTCAAACAAAGTCTTTACATCCTAAGTTAATTCTTTATAGAATTCTAAAATATAATTCAAACATCTTAAAAATCTTTTCAATTGTTTATTTTCTTTAATTTTATGAGGAAATTTAAAGGCAAATTCAATTACTTGATCAATAGGGATAATAGTTCCGTTCTTAATAAAGTACCAAGGAATCTAAGTCTAATTTGAAATAACTTCATCTTTTTACTCGATACAACTAAACCAACTTTTTCATTAACTTTTAAAAATAGGTTTAAATGATTAAAGTGTTATTCGATTGTGTTAGAACATACTAACACATCCTCAATATAAACTATAGTAAATGCTAAATAAGTATTAAATATTTCATTCATAATTTTTGGAAATTTAGATGGTGCCTTTTTTAATCCAAAAGGCATTACATTTCATTCATAATCTCTTAATGGAGCTATAAACGTAGTTTTATACTTATCTATTTCATGAATATGGATATGCCAATAATCAAACTTCATATCAAAATTTGAAAATACTTAGGCTTTATACAACCTATTTGAAGTTCCTAACTTCACCCTAGGATCTACTAGTCTATGATACTGAGAGGGGGGTGAACCAGTATCACACCCCTTAAAACTCTGATAACTTAAGCCAAGGTATCCTACTTTTTTAATACTTTCGCTCTCGTCAATACGTAGGTATGTGAACAACTTCAACCTCTTCTTAAAAGTGAACTCTTTCTCAGATTCGACTAAGGTAGATCTATTGTTACCTACTAATCACAATATTCTCCAAAGTCACCTTTCAGACACCTTGCCTATTAGAAAGATCGAATGTTCTTGATTAGGTCTTCTTTAGGTTATGGGTTCGATGATACTTTAGCTGTGTTCACAACTCAATTCAAAACACAAAATGTAAATCAAAGTAAGGACACAAGAGATTTACGTGGTTCTGTCAATGTGACATATGTCCACGGTGGTAGAGACTCTTCCTCTACCGAGACAATCCACTATACTTGAGAATACCAGTGTGGTACTCCCGATGTTCACAATGTAGTTACAATGGATGTCTTAATCCTCTGTTTGTTTCACTATTGCAAATACAAAGTAAGTACAATACAAAGAGTGTTACTTACTGTGTCTACCCTTCTTCTAGCTTGTCTTGCCTCTGTTCAATTGAATAGGCTGCTTCACTGCTGCTTAGAAGTCCACCACAACACTCTCTAACCTCTCTTGAAGAAATCTGGAAATACGTTGAGTTCTTTCCAATACTTCACCGAATTCCTTCTCTAGGTTGTTTCACACAACTCCTGCTTTCACTGTCTCACGGTTTCACAGCTTGCACTCAGGCTTCTGGTCTGCCGTTTCACGTCTCATAGCCTGCCCCACGCTTCTGATCAGTCACACCGTTGCATGTTCTGGTCTCATGCTTCTGGTCTGCCGTTTCATGTCTCTCAGCCTGCCTCACGCTTCTGGTCTGCTGTTTCACGTCTCTTGGCTTGCCTCATGCTACTGGTTTTTCTGGTTCACGTCTCTCACCCTGCCTCACGCTTCTGGTCTGCTGTCTTCTCTTCTGGGTGGTCTCACGGATACCAGGTCTGCTGTCTTCTCTTCCAGGTGGTCTGTTTCTTATTCCTCCTCTTGCTGGCTGTGCGTTTCTGGTTTGCTTGCAGGTGGTGCGTTTCTGGTTTGCTTGCAGGAGGTGTTTCTGGTTTGCTTGCAGGTTGTGCGTTTCTGGTTTGCTTGCAGGAAGTGTTTCTGGTTTGCTTGCAGGTTGTGTGGCTGCTGGGATGCTCTTCCTGTTTATAAACTCCCTTCTATGCAAACCTTAGTAGGGTTTATTGGACCTGCGGCGAATTTCCTTTCTTGCCCCTCCATGTGGCTTCATATTACTGTTCCATACAAAATTCAGCATTATCCTCATTCTTAATTTATTTTTCTTGCTATTATCCTCCTTCTTAATTTATTTTTCTTGCTCTTTTCTTTCTACTGAAAAACTCATCCCTTGAATGCTTGAACGAGCCACTTCTGCTTGCACACTTAAATCGGGTTGACAACAATTACAACCTATACAAGGCTGTGGGAGCAACAATATTAAATAGATCTTTCTTATTAGGTATAAGATATCTAATTTATCTCATGTCTAATTTAAAGACTTGTAATTAATAACTAATCTTGGACTCCTTATTCTAGTTTTGCAACATTTTCAACATAAATTGTTAGGAAACTCTATAAGTTATTACTTTTTCTAACAAGCCCTTTTTTCATGAGATTGTTTATTTCATTTCTATAGATCTCTAAATGCTTTAATTTCATAACCATTGGTCGAGCCTAAGTACATATTTGACTTTCATCAAAAGTCATTTCATATGGTAATTTTACTATATACTTTTTTATTTTGTTCCAAAAAGTTGTAGGAATCTTTGCACAAACTAATGTTTCTAATTTTTCCTATATGTCCTATATTTTAACTTGAATAATAGGATTATTTATTTTTTCTTGAAAATATTTATTCTTTCCTTCAATTTGTAGAGATTGAATAAATCTCTTTTTTCTTTTAATCATTCTTTGAAGTAAGTCTATCTCTTTCTATTAAAGAGTAGATATAAACTTCAAGTTAATAACCTTTCCATCTATTTTTGTGAAAATTTCTTTATCCCTAATTTCCTTAATAGGATAGCTTGTGATAATAGCTTGTGATAGCTTGTACTTAATAACAAGCAAGCTCTTATTAGTAGTATTTAACACTTTAGTTGTTTTTGAAAAGTACTTTGAAGGAACTATTCTTTCATTGATACAATCCATATCAGTACTTGAATCAATTAAAGTGATTATTGAAAAGATATACATGTTATTGATTACTATTGTAATCTAAATATGCCATTTATGGGTAAGAACCCTATGAATAAGATGGGTATATTGAAGAGTACTTAACTCTTCTTTTAAAAAAGTATTTGGAATATCAGGAAGATCTCCATCCTTTTGAATTACTGATTCTAGTACTAATACTCTTTCTTTTAATTTTCTTATCTCAATTATAACATATTAATTTCATCTTTAGACTCTCTAATAGAACGTTTTATTGTCGTTGTTTTAGTTTTTAAATTAGAATAATTATTTCTAATTCTTTGAATAACAATCCTTAAAATATAATTTTCTTTTGGTTCTTTGACTTTAGTCTAATCTCAAGATAAATAAAGATATTTCTTAAACTATTCTCCTTTTTCTTTTGGATGTGTAATATTATCAATAAGATCCAATAACAAATTATCTTCTTTTGTAAGAACTAATAAGCCTTAGGACACATATGTTAACACACCTTTGGTAGTATGAATCAATTGAAGTCTCACATAGATATGAGTTATTGATCATGATTAGATTTTCTTTCATGATTTGAATGGTTCATTTCTTGAAATATGAGACCGTCATATCATTTTTGGACAATAAGGCTTGTCCTTTCATTAAATGATGTCTCTCACACAAAATGATTAGGAAATTAGTATTTCTAGTTGACAACAAAAATCAACTAGCACTTAATTCACATTGTTGCATAAGTAACTTGTAATGATAGTTGAGATTCTACATTCCTTAATTCTTGCCAAAAGATATATATACCTTTAGTTATGATGGTGATATATCATGAACATAGAACTTCAAAGTGAAATCTATTCATAACAATCTAAAGAAAAAAAAAACAACCATAACATGTATATAATCAATTCCTAATTACATTATTTAACTTTAACTTCAACAAAAACATCAACAATTATTTAAATAGGAATATCCAATAGAAATATTTATAAGAAATTTAAAGAAAGTATTAAAACTAGTTTACTTATAGGAATGAGTTTTTATTGAACAAAACATCATTACAAGATATACTTTGTTGCCCTAATCACTTAACTTAGGCTAATTCAGCATGCTTATACAATTAAGAAAGAGTTAACCTATATTAAGATATACTTTGTTGCCCTTTAAACTTGAATTAGCTTCCTTGGCCCAAATGTCTTTAATGAAGTCCTGAAGTACCTTTTTCATCCTTCTAGCTTTGGAGCATGCCATTGGCCCTTCTTAAATGCTTAATGGATCCTTAAAAACCTTTCATGTATTGGCACCTCCATGAATGTTATCACAGTCTCATCATTCAAGAATTAAATCATTCAATACCTATAAGAAAAGCTAACAAAGATCAATAACTACTTTATTTAGCAAAATTCAATGGATTTAAAGTACTAAAGAATGAAGCCAAATGCCTTGTTAGTAAGAAATGAAGTAATGGTCTCCTTAATGCATCCATAAATAACTCTTGAATCTTTTGTTTCATTTTATACTTAATAGAGTAATGACTTATTTTTCCACATTTGTAACAAAACATTATTTTCTTTATGTTTAACTTATCAATTTTCTTCTTTTCTTTTGATTTCCTTTGGTTCTCTCCTTTTGATGTCCTTAATTACCATGCCTTGTTAGCAAGAAATGAAGTAACAGTCCCCTTCTTCAAGAATTGAACTATTCAATCCCTATATGAAATGATAATTAAGATCAATGGCTCCTTCATTTGATGGAATTCAATGGATTTAGAGTACTAAGGGTGTAAAGACATGCTTGTCACAATGAGCATAACATTTGGTGTAGACCTAAAACATAATTTCATGACCATATTGTGTGAAGCCTTGTTAGCAAGAAATAAAGTGATAGTCTCTTTCTTCATTGAATGAGCCATTCAATACATGTAAGAAAAGCTAATCAAGATTAATGACTTCTATGCTTGATGGACTTTAATTGAATCAAACTACGAAAGGTGTATTGATGTGCTTATTGCAGTGAAAATAATGTTTGATATATACACAAAAGCTAACTTCGTGATAATTTTGTATGAATGTCTCATTGTGTCAAAAAAAGAAGCCTTGTTAGTATGAAATAAATTAACATACTTATCTTTTAGGGAAGAAACAATTCAAACAATGTAAGAAATTCTAATCAAGATCAAAGACTTTTATGTATGATCAACTTCAATGGATTTAGGCTACCAAAGGTATATTAATGCATGAATACAATTTTTTATGTAGACACAAAAGTTAATTTCATGACTATCTTGTGTGAATGAGTCCTTGTAATGAAGAGGGAAGCCTTTTTAGCAAAGAATGAGGTAACGGTCTCATATTTTAGGCATTAAACCATTCAAGCCAACTAAGAAAAGCTAATTAAGATCCTTGATCCTATGTTTGATGAACTCCAATGATTTTAGACTACCAAAGGTTTATAAGCACAATTATTGCAATAAATATAATGTTTAATTTAAACCCCAAAGTTAATTTCATGGTCATTTTATGTGAATAAGTCCTTCCAATAAAGTGATAGACTCATGATTCAAGAATTGAGTCATTCAATCCATTAAAATTGTAGACTTTAATGTATCAATGACTCCTTTGTATAATGGAACTCAATGCATTCATGGTGCCATAAGTGTAAGGTCATGCTTCTTGCAAAGAATATAACATATGGTGTGGGCACAAAACTTAATTTCATGATCGTATTATGTGAATGATCCTATCCAATGAAAGGAAAATCCTTATTAGTAAGAAATGAAGTGACAATCTCATCTTTCAAGCAACAAATCATTTAATAATTGTAAGGAAAGGTAATAAAGATCAATGACTCCTTTGCTTGATGGACTTTAATACAATCAGACTACAAAAGGTGTATTTCACATTCATTTTGTGTGACTAATGCTTTTTAATGAAAGTAGAAGTCTTATTAGCAAGAAATAAAGTGATAGTCTCTTCTTCTAAACAATTAACCATTGATATAATATTATAATAGCTAATCAAGATCAATGACTCCTATCTTTGATGAATTTCAATGGATTTAGACTATCAAAATTGTACTGACATGGTTGTCACAATAAATATAATGGTTCGAGCATACACAAAAGTCAATTGCTTGATCTTTTTATTTGATTGACTGCTTATATAGTAGAGAGAAGTCTTATTAGCAAAAAAATGAAGTGACTACCTAATCTTTCAAGTAATAACCATTCTATCCATGTATGAAATGCTAATCAAGATCCATGACTTCAATGTTTGATGGACCTCAATAGATTTAGCCTACCAAAGGTGTATTTATGTGTTTGTCATATTGAATATAATGTTTAGTATAAATTCAAATGTTAATTTCATTAACATTTTGTGTAAATGAGTTGTTGGAACAAAGGAGAAGTCTTATTAGCAAGAAATGAATTGATGGTCTTATGTTTAAGATAATAAACCATTCAATCCAAGACAAAAAAAGCTAAACAAGGTGAATTACAAAAAGTGTATTAACATACTTGTCATAATGAATATAATGTTTGGTGCATAAACAAAAGTTGATTTTGTGAACATTTTGTGTCTCCCTTGCCACAAAGCAAGAAGTTTTGTTAGCAATAAATGAAGTGATAGTGTCATTCATTGGGAATTAAAGCACTTAAACCCTATAAGAAAAGTTAATCAAGATCAAAGACTCTTTTATTTGATTAATTCAAGCAATAAGTGATTCGCTTAGAGAAAAGAAAGTTAATTAATAGTAATAGCTCCTTTATTTGATGGATTTAAATGGAATTGGACAACCCAAGGGAGAAATCCTATGGTCAAGTAATCAAAGGGAGTTCAATCATTCTCTCATAGTAAAGAGAACTAATAATGAGTAATAGATATTTTGCTAGATAAAGTTTAATGAATTTGGGCTACCCAAGACATAATGACATGCATCTTGTAATGAAATCAATGATTGGTGTAGATATTTAAGCTAATTTAATGATTCCTTTGAGTGAATGACTCCATGGAATGAAAATATAAACCTTATTAGCAACAAAGAAAAGTGTTAATCTCATCTTTCATGCAAACTATGAGACCATCACTCCATTCACACATTTAGGCAAGAACTCCTAAGAGAATATGGGAATTCTAGGTTGCCATTATTGTCTATATTCTTCTCCTCTTTGTATGTTACTTTTGCTAGTTTAGATTTAAGTTTACCAAGTGCCACTAATGCAGACCATAATGCAATCATGCGTGCTTAACTATGTGTATGGATGAATTACATGAACGACACTTAGTGGCTTCATTAATTTACCATGGAAGGCACAACATTTTATTATCTTCTTAGAAATTATGGCTTTATATGGTGTTTGATAGAGCGAAATCCTTGAGAATACTAGAATAGATTCAATTTTTATCAATGCAAATGCCACATATGCACTTATTCAAAATGATCATAGTGTGGTTTCCTTTACTTATTTGTGGTGGCATTACAAAGGTTTCGAGATACTTTGTTTTCTTATCTGAAATTTCATTATGTGCATTTCACCAAAAGCTTCAAGTTTTTCAACTTGAATAGATCTAGGTTCAGCATCTAAGGAAAAAGAACTATTTTATTAGTATAATGGACTCTTCTTTTATAGTTTTCCATTTTCTTTGGAATGAACTCCCAGAAAATTGTTTTTCTCTCTGTACCTTCAGGGAATTAGTGGCATTGGCAGTGTTGCAGCTGAGATGTTAACAAGATGTGGCATAGGTTGTCTTTTTTTGTACGATTATGACAAAGTGGAGTTAGCTAATGTGAATAGGCTTTTTTTCTGCCCTGGGCAGGTCCCTCTTATATATTTATTAGTTTTTTGTATGTAATATGGATATAAAACTAGTTCTTGAGGCAAGCAATTATCTATATTTTTTTTCCCTCATCCCAACGTGGTATAAGTGAGTGGGTTTACTTTGGATAAGTTGAGGTTCTCTTTTCCAAAAGGATTGATAATTGTCCAAATTTCGCATGGCTCAAGTTAGGTCAAAAAGTTAATGTTCAGCAATGATGTTTGCAATTCTGTTAATCTAAAGTTTTCTCAGCCATTTGTGCGAATTCTTTTGCTAATTTATCCATAAGTTAAAAAACAAACAGAGGATTTGACATATTGATTAGATTCGTTGTTGTTCGGAGCTATACATTGAAAATCAATACAGTGCAAGGATTTGGCACCTTCAAGTCAAGTTTTAAAAATAAGACATTTTGCCTTGCTAAGTAAGGTAGCAGAGTAAATCTCATTCTAAGCTGCATTGATAATTACGAAGCAAGGATGGCTGTGAATTAGGTAAAGAAGACTACTGTTATAGATGGTTATCCCTTTGTTGTATGGTTTTGATTTGATAATGCAGGATTGATGACCTTCACCTAATTGTTTCTAATGTCACAATAACTATTTTGAACTTTTTTCTAATGATCTGAAGATTGGTGTGATTTTTTTAACAGTTCATTGCAAGAACTCATTCACCCAAAATGACCTTTGAAATAACTTTTGTGTCCATAACAAACATCATTTTTATTGCAACAAGCAGAACTGTAGACATTTGATAGCGTGAATCCATTGAATCCCATCAAACAAAGAATTCATTGAACATTATTAGCTTTTCTTATAAGTATGTAATGATTTAATTCCGGAATAATGACACCAACTCTTCATTTCTTACTAACAAAGCTCTACCTTTCATTATAACAATTCATACACACAAAATGACTTTGAGAATAACTTTTGTGCCCACAACAGACATTATCTTCATTGTAACAAGCATGCAAGTAATCATTTGGTAATCCAAATCCATTGGACTCCAACAAATAGAGGAGTCATTAGTCATTTATTAGCTTTTCTTACAAGTATGCAATGGTTTAATTTATGAATAATGAGACAATTTCTTCAATTTTTTTAGCACAAGGCTCACCCTTTCATTACAAGGACTTATTCGAACATAATAATCTTCAAATTAACTTTTGTGTCTACCACAAATAATATATTCTATGACAAACACATCTGTAGACCTTTGGTACTCTAAGTTCATTGAATTTCATCAAGCAAAAGAGTCATTTATCATTTTTAGCTCTTCTTACAAGCATCCAACATTTGAAACGATGAACCTTGCTTGGAAGAAATTAATAGATAGTCTCATTATTCAAGAACTGAACCATTGCATACTTGTAAGAAAAGTAATGAATGAATCTTAAAAGTTTGAAAGTGATTTGTTAAATCAGAAATTTCTTCCCATAATAGATTGTAAGTTAGCAAAAGATGTCCTTATTAAAGATGTTAAGAACATTTCCTTTAAAAAAATCTTTACTAGATGGCATAGAATCTTATATGTGTTTAATTTTGATATCGAGTTTATGAAAGAAAAATATTAATTCTTTACATGATTTCCTAATTCATGACTTTTTACAGAGAACTATATCATGAGTAAAAACCTCTCATACAAGGGCCTCAATCCACAACAAATTCAATTAATTTACCAATTAAAGATGCAAAATCAAAAGAAGTTGGTAAACTTCATAATGATACTTATGAGTTAGCTTTGGATAAATCCATAATATATCCTTCAATTCCAAAGAAAATAGATTTCTCTATGCTGTTGAAAATAATTATACTTAACTTAAACCTAATAAAGTTGTTCGTTTTTATCTTAAAGATGATATGTGTCCTTATACTTGTATAAAGGATTGCTAGTACTATCAACAAATATTACATGAAATAGACTCGGTGGTTATTAAACCCATAGAGCAAGGAATTAGACCCGATTATGACTTTAAAGGTTGGGCCTCTACCAAATTCAAGATAAAGAAAATTCTTTCTTTAAAGGATCGGCAAGGTGATCTCTTTGGCTATAGAGATCTGAAAGAATGGTGAAAGGTTAAATCCTATAACTACTTAGATTGTATTGAAGTATGAGAAAGAGCCTTATTATATAAAAATAGGTAGAGAAAAGTTAATTAGTTCATTCAAATACATCTTTCAAATGATCCAAAAAAAAAATTCAAACTAGTTTAAAACCTGATTTTTCAAATGGGGTTTACATCATCTAACCCTAACTCACAAAATAAAACTATTTGTGAACAATTTGTGAAATGAATGAAAAGGTTAAAGACCCATTATTAAGGCTCATTGCATGGTATCATGTCCCATTTATTATCAAATGGGATTGCACTATTATAGCTAAGCAGGTCAACATTCAAGATATAGACATTAAGCATATTCTATAGTAAGTAAGAAGGATTAATATGTGCTAATGGGAAAAGTTTGAATTCTTTGATGATGGAGTCTACACTAGCAAAGGGGTTATTTGCATAAATGGGCCTAAAGCTTTACCCCTTAAACCCATGTCTTTAACTTTAGAAAATATATTGAGAACTTTAATATAGTTGGTATCAAGAGAGAGGTTATTGAAAATGATGGTTGCATTGCTCTAGTCAAAGCAAGACACATAAGCAGACTATTCCTCTAATAGCCAAAGACACCTTAATGATGACGTTATGCAAGATTATCAAGACCCATATAAGTTGTAAAAGACAAAACTATTTTTGGTCAAAAAGTAGTTATGGGATTAGACAAATAGCTTTTATTAAAGCTATTTTAACAAAAGTAAGGAATCAAGGATAACTTTAATTTAAAAAAGAGACTTCTTTAATTATGGTTATTAGTTTTTTTTTATATATAAATAAGACCTCTTGGTTACTCCCAAAGGCAAAGTCCAATTTGCTTTCTTCTATGTCTTAAGTTCTCTCTCCTCCTTACTCTCTTTGTATTCTTCTCTCTTCTCTCTCAGTTTGTAAAATATACCTGTAGTAATGTTTTGTGCAATTAAAGCTTTGTTATTATAAGTAAGCTAGTTTTGTTACTTTATTTTAAGTTTTCTATGTGATTTATATAATTCTATGTAATTTATACATTTCTATGTGATCCAATGTTATGAAGATAGGAATGTATGATTTATATATTTCTATGTGATTTATAACTTTCTATGTGATCTTATGCTGCTAAGATAAGAATGGTATCAAAGCCTAAAAGCTTCTAAGAGGTTGAAGTCAATCTTAGTTTTATCTGGATCTCATAGTTGAAACCCCTAGTCATGCTACCTTTGAGCTCGTGTTTGTTGTGATATGGCATATAGAGCTATGGCTTAAGACATTAATAGTGATACCATGAGATAGATATAGTTCGAGACCAAATTGATTTTTAGAAATAATAGTCTCCCTAAGAGTAGGAATAAAGAAGTAATTATTAGTGAAAATTTAGATAATAATTATTTGCAAAATTGGACTCTTCCTTTTTTCATATTTATAAAAGGGAAGTTTCTTGACAAAAAATGATTATGTTATTAAAAGCTTTACCCTTAATGTAGGGTTACAATGAATTTTTTTTTTACTATCACAAAGCTTATTAACTCATATTAATAAAAGTATAAATTTCCTCATGTTAAAAAGGTATAAGTAGTTTTAAAACCTATTATCACATTGGGTTTAAACAACTTAGCTATTATCTATGTTCATGAAAAAAGATATAATAGGCTTCATGACTCCTTATTTGGAGTAGTTGAAGCCACATTAAGTGACAAACCTATTTGGTTTTCACGTTTTCCAAATTTTACTTTATTTTTATTTGATTCTAATTTGATGCATTCCTTGTGCTTTGATATTAAAACTAAAGGATTTGATATGATGCCTACTTCAAAGAATCTAATCGTTATTTATGGGATATATTACAAGGTTATGGATACTACTGTCATAAGAATTATAGAAATTATAGCAAGATATGCTAACAAAGGGACTATCACCTTGTTTTTGACTAATAGATCAAAAGCTAATGTCTTGGTTCCAAAAAAAAAATTGCTTGGGATCAAATTAAATTACTTGAAATATGGATGTTAAAAAAAATAGTTGAACCTATTAAACAAATGAATTATCAAATGGAAGAAATAATTGAATACAAAGATGAAGATGTCAAAATTTGACTTCATCTATCTAAAAGTGCGAGGTTAAACCTCAAAAAAAAAAAGAAAAAGAAAAAGGATAAACTTAGATTCTTTACCTCTTTAGTACCAATTAATGAATTGGAAGGAATTAAAAGAATAAGAGAATAGGTTAGCCAACCTTAGTATAGAGTTGACTTTCCTCCATTAACTCCTGCTTCTATGGTTCATGAACTAATAGAAACATCCAGATAGACTTCTAGGCCAAGATCTCCTTTTTTGAGATTTCAAGATGAAAATAGGAGTCTTTATGTCCTTGAGGTTGTTAATGAGATGAAAAAGTAAAAGAGTTATTTTGCTCTCCAAAAAATACTATAAAAATAAAATGGTTTTTTATGACTTTTAATGAAAAAGAATAAGAGTTATGTTTTAAATACCATAAAAGATACATTGCTGAAATGAGAGTAATAGATACCTTCACCTATTTGGGAAAGGTTTGTAAAATTAAGAAAGGGTTATTAGTGTTTACCCTCTTAGATTAAATTTAAGTGTAAAAGTAGAAATCAATGAAGTTATAATTTCACTATATAAAGCTGAGCAATTTACTAGTGCTTTTATATAATAAGGAAATTATATTAATTTTTATCTTCAGTCTATAAGTAATCAGCTTAATAGAGTTGAAGAAAAGATTGAAGAAGTATCTCAACAAACTCTAAAACCTCTGGTTAAACCAAAAATAGAGAAAATGGTTTTATTTAAACTCTTACCATCAAAAGAAGTATACTACAAAATGTCAGGTAAAAATCCTGAGAATATAAAATTGATAGATGAGATAGTCAAAAGGTTAAAGAAACATTATCTATAAGAGAAAGAGGCCCCAATTGTAGGTAAAAAGGAACAGATTAAAGAAGTAGAAGAAGAGGTTAATGAATATGTTGACAAAATAAAATAGATGTTCTTATCAAAACAAAATCCTATATTAAAAGATTTATAACCTTCTTATGAGAAGGAAATGATGATTATCAACAAAATGACTTTTAATAAAGTCCCTACAAATTTATACTATTTGAAACTAACTTAAGTCGACCTTTTATTAGAGGAACAACTTAAGTATAGTTATGTACAGTATGATGAAAGTAACATTGTAGAATGGAATTTAGATGGGATGTTTGAACATCAAATCTTCATTCTACTACATTATATAATGATATTTGCCATAATAACAAAATTAAAGGGTAATTTTGACCCTTCAATAGCAAGGTTTATAATAGGTGGATTTACCAGACAACTTAAAAGATGGTGGGAGTTTTATTTATCGAAAGAAACCAAATCTCAAATATTTTTTACCATAAAAATAGAGTAATGAATGTAACTTGCTAATAATGTTAATACATTGTTATATACAATTACCAATCATTTTATTAGTACAACTACTTTAGTAATTAATAAGACATATAAGCAACTCATTGATCTGAGGTGCCTATATTTGTCTCATTTTAATTGCCTAGATTTGTCTCTTGGTCTTGCTTAACAAGCTTTATCAAACTTTTGAGAATTCAACATTTATCACTAATAGTTAAATTCAAGCTATGCTTCATGATGAAAAGCTTTATTACTTAACTTTAACCTATTAAACACTTTAATCATATTAATGACGTCTTAGTTCTCTTTTAAGTTTGAATTCAAGCCATTTGTTACTTAATTGGCTCGAATATTCTTAATCAAGCTACTTAGTACTTCTTTCATCTTTTTAGTCCTTGAACGTGTCATTGGACCTTTGTGAATTCTCAAAGGATACTTAGAAGCCCTCTTGCATCATCTTCTCCATGGATCTCATCACCAAATAACTTTAGTTAGCCCATTTAAAGCTTTTTGCATCCTTTTAGCTTTAACACTTATTATTCGACCTTTATGTAGGTGCAACAAACCACTGCACATGCTAACTTGAAATATTATATTCATTTGTGACAAGCAATTCACCTTTAGCACTATGAATCCATTGATTTCCATCACATTAAGAAGTTATTGATCTTCATTAGCTTTTTATGCAAGGATAGAATAGTTCAATTCTTGAAGGATAAGACAATCACTTCATTTCTTACTAACAAGGCTTCTCCTTTCATTGCAAGGACTTATTCACACAAAATGATTATGAAATTAACTTTTGTATCTACATTAAACATTGCTTTTATTACAACAAGTATGTAAAAATAGCTTTCATAGTTTGAATCAATTAAAGTACATCAAACAAAGCATTCATTGATCTAGAATAGCTTTTCTTATTAGAATCAAATTATTCAATTCATTCCTTTCTAACAAAGCTTTTTGTTTAATTGTAAGGACTAATTGCCACAAAATGATCATGAAATTAATTTTTGTATCTACATCAAATATTACATTCATTGCAATAAGCACATCGATACATTTTTTATAGTTTGATTTAATTAATATCCATCAAACAAAGGAGTTTTTTATCATGATTAGTTTTTCTTACAAGGATTAAGTGGTTCATTGCCTAAAAGGTGGGGTCATCTCTTCATTTCTTTCTAATAACATTTCTCCTTTCATTGCATTATTATAAGAAGCTTAGAGATGATGACTGGGGTGCTTTAGGAAGATTCAAGAGATCCATTGCACATTCCAAAAGGTCTAATCTTGTGAGTTAGAGCCAAAAAAATGAGAGAAGCACTAAATGGGTTGATGAGGACGTTCAAGACAACCAAACTACACATGGCATGAATTTAAACTTGAAGGGGGACCAAGGCTTTATTAATATGATTTGAGTGTTTAAAAGGTTAGGGTTAAGTAATAAAATCCACTCCTACATAAGACTTTGCTATGAAATTAGAGTTTGCTAGCTGTGATTTAATTCCTTTCCAATAAAATAAGAGTGTTCCTATATTTTAAGAGTCTCTCATTATCTCTATTTTTAAGTTTGTTATTTTAGCCTATAAATAGGCACCTCCTTATAAGTTGATGGGGGCAAATGATGATGTGAATTGAGAAGTGAAAAATTTTCTATTTGGGCTCTTTTTTTAACTTTGAGAACTTATCAAGATTATTGTTTTGTAGCATTCTAACTTGAGTTATCACTTTCAAATCCATTCTTTTCTGGAATGTGATGTCTATATCCTTCTTCCAAATCCATAGCCTTATTGTGTCTAGGTCTGGTATGATTGAAATCTAATTTAGCTTTCTTGGGTTCTTGTTTGATTCTTGGTGCATATTGGATCCCTAAGCCATGACTTTTAGAGTTCACAACATTTTCCACTCATCACCTTCTATCCAAATTTGATGATATCCACACTTCAAATGTACCTCTAAAAGCACATTAGAATAATGCAACTCATCAAGCATATCATCTAGCTTAGGGATAAGAAAGTAATAATTCAACCTTATTTTATTTATTGCCTAACTATCCACACACATTGTCATTGTCCCATCCTTCTTTGGCACTAATAAGGCTAGTACTAAAAAAAGGCTTATCGATTCCCTCCCATAACCCTTCTCCAATAACTTGGTTACTTGCCATTACAACTCTTTCGCCTCCTTTGGATTACTTTTATAGGCTTGTCTATTTGGTAGGGTAGCCCCTAGCATGAGATCAATTTGATGTTCAATCCCTTTAATTGGTGGTAGTCCTTTTGGAAACTCTTCTTGAAACACATTAGCAAACTCTTTTAAAATATTATGAATTCATTGTGGAAAGAAAGTTTTCTCATTCGGCATCACTTCCTTCTCTATTAGCATCGGGATTAGGCTGGAAATGCACAATGCTCACTCTACTTCTTCTTTGCTCACAAACAACTTTTCTTTCTTTCCTTTATTAACCAAAAGTTGGTCTTTTTACACTTATTGCTGACTAAAAGGTGTTATGACTATGTTTTTCTAATGAGAAGTTTAGAGATAATGCGTGGAAGGCTTCAAAGGATACAAAAGGTTTATTGCACAATCTTGAAGGCCCAATAACATGAGCTAAAGCCAAAAAGATGAAAGAAGAACTAAATGAGCTTATTGAGGACATTTAGGCCAACCAAGCTACAAATGCAAAATCAAGTTTGAAAGAGAGTCAAGGCCTTATTATTATAATTGGAGTACTTAATAGGCCAAAACTAAGTAATAGCATTCACTCTTAAATAAGAGTTTATCCTAAATAAGTAATTATTATAAAAGTGAAATGTTTTTGTGTAAGAATTTGTCCTAGATAGGAGTTTCTCCTAAATAAGGATTTGTCCTAAATAGAAATTTATACCTCTTTATGATTGTTATCATAAACTATAAATAGGCACCTTCTTGTAAGGACTAGAATATTAGGTAACTTTGAGAGAAATAAAAAGCAAGAGCTTTCTCTTTCAATTCTTTTAAGAACTAAAGAACTTATCAAGGAATACCTCTTCTTATGACATTCAACTTGAGTTATCACTCTTAATTCCCTTCTTTTTTAAAGTGTAGCATCCATATCCTTCTTAAATACCATAGGTTCATGTTCCTTTGAATGTTAGGTCTAGGGTTTGTGTTATTAAAATCTGAGTTAGCTTTATTGGATATTCTTTGATTCCTTATTTGTGTTAGGTCCCTAAGCCACAACTTTTGGGGTTTTCCACATCAATTTGTATTAAAGCTCAGCTCTAAATCAAGTTGGATCAACTAATTCTTCAATTTTCAGCCTTGTGATTCATTTATTTTTATTTAGTTTGCCTATTAAGCACATTACCATTAAAATTCACTAATTTGTCCATTTACAACCCTTCTCACTTTACTCATTTGTTTGAGATCATAACTATAAAAAACGTGCTAATCTTAATTCCAATTACTATCTCTAAATATTCTACTATTATTTGTATTGAGCAAAAAAGACAAAAAAAAGTGGAATGAAAAAAAAGGAACAAAAAAGAGGCATCAAATTAAGTTATTTGTAAAAGTTAAAAGGTTTGTTCATATTAGCCACATAATAATATAGTTTTCTTACTCAACTCCAATTCTGCCATCTATTTTTCTTATAATGTCATCCAAATTTGTCTTATAGGTTTAACNAGGCTTGTCTATTGGTAGGGTAGCCCCTAGCATGAGATCAATTTGATGTTCAATCCCTTTAATTGGTGGTAGTCCTTTTGGAAACTCTTCTTGAAACACATTAGCAAACTCTTTTAAATATTATGAATTCATTGTGGAAAGAAGTTTTCTGCATTCGGCATCATTCCTTCTCTTTAGCATCGGGATTAGGCTGGAAATGCACAATGCTCACTCTACTTCTTCTTTGCTCACAAACAACTTTTCTTTCTTTCCTTTATTAACCAAAAGTTGGTCTTTTTACACTTATTGCTGACTAAAAAGGTGTTATGACTATGTTTTTCTAATGAGAAGTTTAGAGATAATGCGTGGAAGGCTTCAAAGGATACAAAAGGTTTATTGCACATCTTGAAGGCCCAATAACATGAGCTAAAGCCAAAAGATGAAAGAAGAACTAAATGAGCTTATTGAGGACATTTAGGCCAACCAAGCTACAATGCAAATCAAGTTTGAAAGAGAGTCAAGGCCTTATTATTATAATTGGAGTACTTAATAGGCCAAAACTAAGTAATAGCATTCACTCTTAAATAAGAGTTTATCCTAAATAAGTAAATTATTATAAAAGTGAAATGTTTTTGTGTAAGAATTTGTCCTAGATAGGAGTTTCTCCTAAATAAGGATTTGTCCTAAATAGAAATTTATACCTCTTTATGATTGTTATCATAACTATAATAGGCACCTTCTTGTAAGGACTAGAATATTAGGTAACTTTGAGAGAAATAAAAAGCAAGAGCTTTCTCTTTCAATTCTTTTAAGAACTAAAGAACTTATCAAGGAATACCTCTTCTTATGACATTCAACTTGAGTTATCACTCTTAATTCCCTTCTTTTTAAAGTGTAGCATCCATATCCTTCTTAAATACCATAGGTTCATGTTCCTTGAATGTTAGGTCTAGGGTTTGTGTTATTAAATCTGAGTTAGCTTTATTGGATATTCTTTGATTCCTTATTTGTGTTAGGTCCCTAAGCCACAACTTTTGGGGTTTTCCACATCAATTTGTATTAAAGCTCAGCTCTAAATCAAGTTGGATCAACTAATTCTTCAATTTTCAGCCTTGTGATTCATTTATTTTTATTTAGTTTGCCTATTAAGCACATTACCATTAAAATTCACTAATTTGTCCATTTACAACCCTTCTCACTTTACTCATTTGTTTGAGATCATAACTATAAAAAACGTGCTAATCTTAATTCCAATTACTATCTCTAAATATTCTACTATTATTTTGTATTGAGCAAAAAAGACAAAAAAAGTGGAATGAAAAAAAAGGAACAAAAAAGAGGCATCAAATTTAAGTTATTTGTAAAAGTTAAAAGGTTTGTTCATATTAGCCACAATAATAATATAGTTTTCTTACTCAACTCCAATTCTGCCATCTATTTTCTTATAATGTCATCCAAATTTGTCTTATAGGTTTAACCCCCTATCATGATTTTCGTGAGTTTAGTTCATTAAATTCATTTGCCTAGAGATCCTTTTTCTTTCTTTGTTTATTTTTTTTTTGACTCCTTGTTCTCCAATTAGTTCAATTATACACCATTTATCTTATTTTGTTCGAAAACAATCCTTTTGACTTATCTTGTTTAGTTATTTAAAGAGCTGAAAGGGGAAGTTTGAGTGCTAAAAGGCAAGAGTGCAAGTTCATATCAAGACAAAGCCATAAAGAGTGTAAACACAAGGGGTGTGACACCTTTTCTTTTGAGTGAAACATAAAAGGGAGTGTTCTATGACATATCCTAATCATTTTGTGTAGAAGTAATACTATAACTTCCATAAAAAAAGGTGCAACTTAAGAGGGAGTTAGCGATGTGTCCTTCATGATCAAAACTATGCAACAACAATTTGAGCAAATAAATACATGATTTGATGATATAAGGGAAAGGATGGAGGAGCAAGCCAATATAATAGTAGAGTTGCAAAAAAGGCATAGAGACTACAAGGCTCTTAAAGCAAGAAGGCAATTAAGACAAGCCTATGACCATAAAGATGATGTAGAAGATGATGAATTTGACGATCGAACTATTATGGTTAGAACTACCAATAATAGAAGGAATTGAAGAGATTTTGAGAGGCAAGGCACATATGACCATGATTTGGGTAGTATTAAAATGACAAGTCCTCCAGTCCAAAGTAAGAATGATCTTGATGCATACCTAGAATGGGAGAAGGCTGAATTGGTTTTTGACTGCCACAACTATTCTGAAGAGAAAAAGGTAAAGCTTGTTGTCGTTGAATTTACTAATTATGCTATTATTTGGTGGGATCAACTTATTTTGACTAGGAGAAGGAATTATAAGTGGCCAATTGATACATGGAAGGAGATGAAGGCTATCATGATGAGGAGTTTTGTCCCTAATTACTATTATAAGGAGTTGTACCAAAGGTTACAAGGGCTCTCTTAAGGCACCAAAAGTATGAAGTACTACAACAAGGAGATAGAGATTGTCATGATTAAGGTGAATGTAGAAGAAGATAAAGAGGTAACCATGACTCAATTTCTACAAAGGCTAAATAGAGACATAACCAATATGGTTGAGTTGAAACACTACGTGGAATTAGAAGACAACTTAAACGAAAGGGTTTCATACAGTTTAGGTAGAATTCAAGTTCTACCTCATCTTGGAAGCCGAATTGGAGTAAAAGAGATGAGAAGGTTGATTATAAGTCCAAAGCTAAGCTATCTAAGAGCAAGAATGTGGGTTCTAGCAAGGAGTTAAGTAATTATGATCCCTTACCAAGTAGAAATAGAGATGTTAAATGTTTTAATTGTTTGGGAAGGGGTCATATTGCATCTTAATATCCAAATAAACGTGTAATGATCTTGAGAGGTAACGATGACATTGAAATTGCTAGTGAGTCAAACGATAATTTTATGCCATCATTGGAGGGTGAAAGTGATGGAGAGGAGTATTTAGTTAATGGAGTAACTCTCATCATAAGGCGAGAATTGAATGTGCAAGTAAAGGAAAAAAATGAGGTGCAATGAGATAACATCTTTCATATGAGATGTCTTATAAAAAATAAGGTATGTAATATGATTATTAATGGTGGGAGTTGCACTAATGTTGCTAACACAACTATGGTTGAAAAGTTGAATTTACTTACTATGAAGCATCTTAGGCTATAACAGTTTCAATGGTTTAATGAGAGTGGTGAAATTAAGGTAAATGAACAAGTGCTTGTGTCATTTTCTATCGAAAGGTACCATGATGAAGTTTTATGAGATGTTGTACCTATGCATATGGGCCATATTCTATTAGGAAGGCCATGGTAGTTTCATGGGTGAGTTATGCATGATAGCTTCAAGAATTGATATTCCTTTGTAATGAATGAAAACCTAGTCACTTTTGTACCATTATCACCTCAACAAGCTTTTAAGGATCAATAAAGGATTAAAAATGAGAGTGAACAGAAAAGAGAGATTGAAAAAAGAGAAAAGAAAGGAGAAAACATAAGGACATAAAAGAAAGTGATGTCAAAAAAGCATTTTATGCGAAACAACCTATGATTATACTTTTGTACAAAGAGGCTTATTTTAACACTAACAAGTTTGACCCGTCTTTGCCTAGTGTTGTTTATATTCCCTGATGATGTTGGATTGACACCTAAGAGATAAATTGAGCATCGAATTGATTTTACCCTTGATGCATCCATCTCAAACCAGCCAACATATAGGAGTAATCCTAAGGACACAAAGGAGTTTCAAAGGCAAGTTAAGGAACTTATTTTGAAAGAATATGTGAGGGAAAGCATGAGTCCTTGTATGGTTCCTATTCTACTTGTACCCAAGAAATAAAGGACCTAGATAATATGTGTTGATTGTCGAGTGATCAACAAAATCACTATAAAGTATCATCACCCCATGCCTAGGTTAGATGTCATGTTGGATGAATTACATGGTTCATGTGTCTTTTCTAAAATTGATTT
The DNA here is from genome assembly GCA_020883675.1 of Bruguiera gymnorhiza. Lineage (NCBI taxonomy): Eukaryota > Viridiplantae > Streptophyta > Magnoliopsida > Malpighiales > Rhizophoraceae > Bruguiera > Bruguiera gymnorhiza. Next base: position 32,626 of record JAIRCJ010000313.1, read on the forward strand.
GAAAGTGGATATCACTAGGTTAGGATAAGAGAGGGAGATGAGTGGAAACAACTTTCAAAACTAAGTATGGTTTGTATGAATGGTTTGTTATGCCATTTGGTCTCACTAATGCACCAAGCACTTTTATTCAATTAATGAATCATGTTTTATGTCTATTCATTGGTAAATTTGTAATTATATATTTTTATGATGTTTTAGTGTATAGCAAAAGCCTAGAAGAGCATCTTGATCATTTACATTGTATTTTAATTATTTACATTTTGAGAAATTGTATGCAAACTTCATGAAATGTTCCTTTTGTACTAATCAGATCACATTTCTTGGCTATGTTGTGAGTGCTAAAGGTATTGAGGTTGATGAGGATAAAGTTAGGGAAATTCTTGATTGGCCTATACCTAAGTCAATTAGTGATGTGCATAGCTTCCATGGTCTAGCTAGTTTTTATAGACACTTTGTTTGGGACCTTAGCACCATTGTTGCAACACTAATTGAGGTTATCAAAAAGAATATGAGTTTTAAGTGGGGTAGTGATCAAGAAAAGGCTTTTAATTGCATTTAGGAAAAATTAAATTCTACACCCTTACTTGCTTTACTTGACTTTTCAAAAACTTTCAAGATTAAGTGCGATGCTTCAGGTATTGGCATTAGAGCTGTTTTGATGCAGGAAAGGTGCTCAATTGCCTACTTTAGTGAAAAGCTAAGTGGAACAAGTCTTAATTATCCTACCTATAAAGATATGTATGCATTGGAACAAGCTTTGAAGACATGACAGCATTACCTTTGTCCCAAGGAGTTTGTCATCCATACTAACCATGAATCCTTAAAGCACTTGAAGGGACAAGGAAAGTTGAACAAAAGGCAAGCCAAGTGGATTGAATTCATTGAGACCTTTCCATACATCATTAAAGATAAACATGGTAAGGAAAATGTGGTAACTGATGCATTATCTTGCAAGTATGCCCTTATCTTTACACTTACTACAAAATTATTATGATTTGAATATATTAATGATTTATATGTGGAAGATCCTGACTTTACTGGTGTGTATGGAGCATGTGAGAAGTCAACCTTTAAAAAGTTTTATAGGCATGAGGGTTTCTTATTTAAGAAAAATTGTTTATGCGTACCTATGAGGTCTTTAAGGGAGTGAGGGTTTCTTATTTAGGAAAAATTGTTTATGCATACCTATGAGTTCTTTAAGGGAGTTGGTAGTGAGAAAAGCTCATAGGGGTGGTCTAATGGCTCATTTTGGAGTTAGGCAAACCCTAGATGTCCTAACTAAACATTTCTTTTGGCCATACATAAAAAAAGATGTTAAGAGGGTATATGAGAAATGCATAACATGCAAACAGGCTATATCTAGAGTTTTACCCCATATCCCGTATACCCCCTTAACTATACCTAGCTATCCTTAGGTTGATTTATCTATGGACTTTATACTAAGGCTGCCATGAGCCAAAAGGGGTAGGAATTCTATATTTGTTGTTGTTGGTAGATTTTCAAAGATGACACACTTCATCTCATACCATAAAACTAATGAAGCAAGCAATATGGCTGACTTATTCTTTAGAGAAGTAGTACATTTTCATGGCATGCTATAGAGTATTATTTTAGATCATGATACAAAATTCTTAAGCTACTTTTGGAAGACTTTGTGGGGTAAGTTAGGTATTAAGCTATTATTTTCAACTACTTGTCATCCACAAATTAATAGGTAGACTAAGGCGGTTAATCAAACTCTTTCTATTCTTTTACGTGCTATTATTCAAATGAATTTGAAAACATGGCAAGATTGTTTACTGTATGTCAAGTTTGCGTATAATAGGAGTGTTCGTTTTGCTACTAGTTACTCTCTATTTGAAATTGTATATGGTTTTAATCCATTGATTTCTTTGGATTTAGTGCCTATACTTGTCAATGAGTATGTTAGCTTAGATGGTGAACGCAAGGTTGACATGGTGAAAAAATTACATGGGAAGGTGCAGCAACATATTGAAAAATGAACTAAACAATATGCATCTCATGTCAACAAAAGGTGAAAGAAGGTGGTGTTTGAACCTGGTGATTAGGTTTCAGTGCATATGTGCAAGGAACAATTCCTAGCTTAGAGACTTTCAAAGCTATAGCCTAGAGGAGATGGTCCATTTTAAGTTGTAGTATGAATTAATAACAATGCCTATAAGTTGGATCTTCCTGGTAAGTATAATGTGAGTGCAACATTTAATTTTTATGATCTTTCCCCTTTTAATATAGTTAATGATTGAAGGATGAATCCTTTCAAGGAGAAGGTGAATGATAAGAAGCTTAGAGATTATGTGTGAAAGGCTTCAAAGGATGTAAGAGGTCCATAGCACATCCTAGAAGGCCTAATAACATGAGCTAGAGCCCAAAAGATGAAATGAGCACTAATTAGGCTTATTGAGGACATTCAGGAAAACCAAGTTACAAATGGTGCGAATTTAAGTTTGAAAGAGAGTCAAGGCCTTATTAATATGATTAAAGTACTTAATGGGTTAGAACTAAGTAATAACATTCACTCCTAAATAGGGGTTTATCCTAAATAAGTGATTGTTATAAAAGTGAAAGTTTTTGTGTAAAAATTTGTCCTAGATAGGAGTTCCTCCTAAATAAGGATTTGTTCTAAATAAAAATTTATGTCTCTTTATGATTGTTATCTTAGCTTATAAATAGGCACCTCCTTGTAAACTTTGGACTATTGGACAACTTTGAAAGAAATAAAAAGCAAGGGTATTCAACTTGACTTATCACTTCCAATTCCCTTCTTTTCTAAAGTATGACATCCATATCCTTCTTAAAGATCTTAGGTTCATGTTCCTTTGAATGTTGGGTCTAGGGTTTATGTTATTAAAGTCTGATTTAGCTTTCCTAGATATTCTTTGATTCCTTGCATGCATTAGGTCCTTAAGTCACGTCTTTTGGGGTTTTCTGCATCATTTTCTCATCCTCAACAAAAGAATAGGTGTTTTTAAACCCATCATGTACAGCTCTATCATATTGCCATGGTCTTTGCAAAAGCAAGTGGCTTGCAATCATAGAAATACATCACACATCACCTCATCCTTGTATGATTTTCAATCATAAATGGCATTATAATCTGTTGTGTAACTCTTATTTCTCCATTATCATTCAACCATTGTAACTATATATAGGTAGAGGTGTTTTGTTGTCCCTTAGTTCAACTTTTCCACCAAGGTGGTAGGAGTAACATTAGAGTAGCTCCACACACCTTTTTATCAATCGTGCACTTAGTGTGGAAGATATTTTCACATTGTTCATCATCCATCTTTGCTTGTAAATTCAAGGCACATTAAATTACAAGCAATTCTTCTTCATCTAACATTACTTCATCTTCACTCTCTACTTCCCCTTATAATTCTTGAATAGTCATTACCCTTTTATTTGGACACTTCGAAGCAATATGCCCATGCCTTAAAAATTTGAAGAATAATGTCTTAAGCATTTTACATTATCTTCATTTGCAAAAAATATGTCATTACACATTTAACACACTTAATTCATGAAGAACTATGGCATAAATTATTAACAATGATATACTATGAATTATGGATAGGTTAAAACCTAATCAGTTTTTTTGAAGTAATAGTTTCAATAAAAAGACTATGACATTATTTTTGAATAATAGGTCAAAAGCTAATGTTTTGGTTCCTAAAACCATTACATGAGATTAAGTTAAATTACCTAGAAGATGGACTTTAGAAAAAACTGTTAAACCTATTAAATAGGTAAATCAACAAATGGAAGAAATTATAAAATACAAAGATGGGGATGTTGAAATCCAATTTACTCCATCTCAAAGTATGAGGTTAAAGCTCAGAAAGGGAAAAAAAAAAGGTTAAACCTAGATTTTCTACCTCTTTAATACTAATTACTAAATTGGAAGGTATAAGAAGAATAAGCAAACAAGTTAGTTAACTTCAATATAAAATTGACTTTCTACTATCAATTACTGCATTAGTGGTAAATGAACCACTAGAAATGTCTAATCAAGCTTTTAGACCTAGATCTCTCTTTTTATTTGATATGGGATATCAAGATGGAGATAAGAGTCTTTATATTCTTGAAGAAATTAATAAGGTAGAAGAAAAGGTGAAAAAGTTACTTTACTCTCCTTATAAAAAGAAAATGGTTTTTTATGACTTTTAACTTAAAGGAGCAAGAGCTTCGGCGTAAACGTCATAAAAAATACATTAATGAAATAAGAGTAATTGATATTTTTATCTATTTAGAAAAATTTTATAAGATTAAGAAAAAAACCTTTCTCAAAATTTTTAGCACTAGAGGAATGTATAATTGTTGAAGAAACTTATTAAGAATACACTACAAAAAAGGGAAAGAGGGTTCTTAATGTTTGCCCACATACTTTAAATTTAAGCTTGAAAGTGGAAGATAGTGAGGTCATAACCTCCTCCTATAAAGCTGAAGTTTCATCTTATGTTATATTTCAGCAGGGAAGCTATATTGATCTTCATCTTTAGTTGATAGATAGTCAATTTAGCTAAGTTAAAGAGAAGATTGAGAAAATTTCTCTACAAGCTCCAAAACCTCTACTTAAACTAGAAATGGAAAAAGTGTTTTGATTTAAACCATTACCTCCAGAAGAAGTAAGTTATAATATATTAGTTAAAAATCCTAAACAAACAAAGTTAGTAAAAGAAATTGTCTTGGAATAAAAGAAAAAGAAGTCTCTGTTATAGGAAACTAGGAATAGATTAAAGAAGAAGAAGAAGAAGAAGAGGCTAAAGAATATATAGATCAACTTCAGCTAATCTTCTTATCAAAACAAAATCTGATACAAAAAGATCAATCACCTTTTTATAAGAAGGAAAAGATGAACATTAATAGAATGACCTTTAATAAGGTCCCTACAAAATTATATTATCCAACACTAACCTTGATCGACCTTTTATTAGAGGAACAACTTGAATATAGTTATATTCAATATGATGGCAGTAGCATAGTAGAATGGAACCTTGATAGTATGTTAGAATATCAGATTTGTATTCTATTATATTATATGATGATATTTGTAACTACTACAAAATTAAAAGGTAATTCAAACTCTCAAATAGTAGGATTTATAACCAATGGATTTACTGGACAGTTTAAAGGCTAGTGTGATTTCTATTTAACTAAAGAATCAAAAACTCAAATTTTTTCCACAATAAAAGTAGAGTAAGGATTTCAACTTGCTAATAGTTTATTAGTACAACTACTTTATTGGTAAGCAACACTTATGAGCAGCTCATTAATTTGAGCAACCTAGATTTGTCTTATTTCATGTCGTATAAAGATGGATTCTTCTCTAAAATTTTTACTAGGGGAAGATAGATAAAGTATATTTGAGAAAGAGAAGTTTCTTACTTATGAAGGGCTAGCTGTTGAATAGTAGTAAGCGATAAACTTTGTAATGAAATTAAATTATAGAAATAGTTAAAAAGGGATAAAGTGTAGGATAATAAAGTTTTAGGAAATTTCTATGAACAAATATGTTATCTACCTATGAATTACCCTAAGAAAATCAAGAAAACAAGTTATAAAGGGCAAAAAGACAAACAACGTTTAATGGACAAATTGTTATGGGATAGTTTTAATAAAGCTACTTTAATAAAAGTGGAGAAAAATGGAACATAATGGACTTCATCTACAGATAATTTTTGAATTTTTTGTTTCGTTTTGCATTTATTAGAATAATGCCCTATTTTTTCACATTTCTAACAAACAACTATTTTCTTTTTCTTTTTCTGCAAACTTTATGAAGTTTAAATATTTTTAAAATTTTATATGAAATTTGATTATAGGAAAATCCAGATTCATGAAAAGGATAAATATAAAACAACATTTATAGTTCCATTTGGACATTATGAATGAAATGTAATGCCTTATGCTAAGCATAATTATTTTCAATAGCACATATAAAGTTTATGTGCTTTGGAATTAAAGGATATGTAATGGATTTATCCAAAGCTCACTTATAAGTATTATCATGAAGTTTATCAATTTCTTTTGTTTTTGCATTTTTAGCTAGTGAATTAACTAACTTTGTTGGGGACTGAGTTTTGTTAGCAAGAAATGAACTATCAAGCTTATTTTTAAGAGTTTAGCATTCAAACTAGGTAAGAAAAGCTAATCAAGAGCAATGACTCCCTTGTTTGATGGAATCAAATGAATTCATAGCACCAAAGTTATAAAGACATACTTGTCAAATTAAGTATAATGTTTGGTGTAGGCACAAAAGTTAATGTCATGATCATTTTGTTTGAATGAGTTCATGCAATGAAAGGAGAAACCTTATTGGCAAGAAATAAGTCCTTGTAACTAAAGGAGAAACCTTGTTTGCAATAAATGAAGTGCTGAGCTCACCCTTCTTCAATTGAACTATTCAATCAGTGCAGGAAAAGCTAATCAAGATTAGTGACTACATTGTTTGATGGAATTAAATGGATTCAAAGTGCCAACATTGTAAGGATATACTTCTTGCAATGAATATAATATTTGGTATAGATACAAAATAATTGAATGATTATTTTGTTTGAATGAGTCTTTCCAATGAAAGGAGATGCCTTGTTTAGTAAGAAATGAAACAACATTGTGAACCTTCACAAATTGAACCATAGAATCCTTATAAGATAAACTAATTAAGATCAATAACTTATTTGTTTGGTGGAATTCAATGGATATAGAGTTCCAAAGTTGTAAGGATGTGCTTGCCACGAGAAATATATTGTTTGGTGTAGTTACGAAAGTTAATTTCATGGTTAGTTTGTGTGAATAAGTCCTTGTAACAAAAGGAAAAACCATGTTAGTAAGAAATGAAATGATGGACTCATCTTTCAAGAATTGAACCATTCAATTCCTATAATAAAAGTGAATCAATATCGATGACTCCTTGTTTGATGGAATCCAATGAATTCAAAGTGTTAAAGGTGCAAGGAGTCATTGCAACTTTGGCTTGCTTAATCCATTGAATTACATCACACAAAGGAGTCATTTATCTTAATTAGCTTTTCTTATAGGGCTTGAATGGTTTCATTGTTGAAAGAAACTTTAAAGAAATTGTAGCAAGATATGTTGATAAAGGGACTACTACATTATTTTTGACTAATAGGTCAAAATCTAATGTAATGATTCCTAAAGCAATAGCTTGGGATCAGGTTAAATTTCTTGAAAAATGGGTATTAGAAAAAGCTAATGAACTTGTTAAACAAGTTGATAGACAAGTGGAAGAAGTAATTGAATTCCAAGGTGGAGATGTTAAAATCTGATTTACTCCATCTAGAATTGTGAGGTTAAATCTCCAAAAGGGAAAAGAAAAGGTTAAACCTAGATTTTCTACCTCTTCAATACCAATCACTAAGTTGGAAGGTATCATAAGAACAAGATAACAAATTAGTTAACCCCAATATAAAGTTGACATTCCTCCATCAACTTCTGCTTCAGTGGTTAATGAACCATTAGACGCATCTGGTCAGATTCCTAGGCCTAGGTCTCCTTCTCTCTTTGATATGGGATATCTGCATAAAGATAAGAGTTTCTATGTCTTAGAAATAGTTGATGAAATAGACAAAAAAGTAATAGAGTTATTTTACTCTCCTGAATATAGTATATGAAAAGAAATTGATTTTTTATGACCTTTAATGATAAAAAACGAGAAGTAGGGCATAAATGCCATAAGATATAAAACAATAAAATGAGGCCTATAGATATATTCACTTATATGGAAATGGTGCATAAACATAAGAAAAAACATTTCCCAAATTTTTCTACCCCTAAGGAATGCATGGTTCTTGAAAAAGCATATCACGAATACATTACAAGAAATGGAAAAAAGGGTTAATAGTATTCACCCACTTGCACTTAATTTAAGTATAAAAATAGAAGATAATGAAGTTGTAACTTCACCATATAAAGAGGTACCCTTTATTAGTGCTATTATGGAGCAAGGAAATTGTATTGATTTTTATATTCAATCTATAGGAAATTAGCTTAATAGAGTTGAAGAAAAGAAAGAAGTAGTAGCTTAAAAATCTCTAAAACCTCTGGTTAAACCAAAAATGGGAAAAAGGGTTTTATTCAAACCCATGTTATCAAAGGAAATAAATTACAATATGACAAGTAAAAATCTTGAAAGAGCAAAATTAGTCAATGAAATAATTAAAAGGTTAAAAAACCTAGGATTAAAAGAAAAAGATGCTTTTGTCTTAGGAATTGCTTGCTAGTCTTTTAGATAAAGGATTTGGCATGGGCCTAACCTTTATAGCCATAACTAGATCCTCTTCCAATGGGTTCAATAGCCACCAAGCCTGTCTCATGATGTATTTGCTGATAATACAAGCCTCTTTTACATTAATTTGAGGATTCATATCATCTTTAAGATAAAACTATGCAACCTTATTAGGTCTAAGCTAAACATAATTATTTTTAATAACACATACAAAGTCTATATGCTTAGGAATTAAAGGATATGTGATGGATTTATCTAAAGCTCACTGATAAGTGTCATCATGAAGTTTATTAACTTATTTTTCTCATGCAACTGCACCTTTAATTGGTGGATTAATCAACTTTGTTGGGGATTACTTTCCTTCTTTACTATTAAAGGTCATAGAAACCATTTTTTTTTATATTATTTTCAAGAGAGTAAAATAACTCTCTTACTTTTTTTGTCTATTTCTAGGATGTAGAGACTCCTATCTTTATCTTGATAACCCATATCAGAGAGAGAAGGAGACCTAGGCCTAGGAACTTGACTTGATGTGCCTAGTGGTTTATTAATCACAAAAGTAGAAGTTGATAAAGGAAAGTCAACTCTATACTAAGGTTGACTAACCTATTCTTTTGTTCTTTTGATGCCTTCCAACTCAGTGATTGGTACTGAAAAGGTAGAAAATCTTGGTTTAACCTTTTCTTTTCCCTTTTCAAGGTTTAACCTCACACTTCTAGATGGAGCAAATTAGATTTTGACATCCCCCTTTTAGAATTAAATTTCTTTTCCACTTGTCTATTAACCTATTTAACAGGTTCGACTACTTTTTCTAATACCCATTTTTTAGATAATTTAACTTGATCCCAAGTTATTGTTTTAGGAATCATTACATTAGATTTTGACTTATTAGTCAAAAATAATGTAATAGTCCCTTTATTAGCATATCTTGCTGGGATTTCTTTAAAGTTTCTTTCAACAATGAAACCATTTAGGCCCTATAAGAAAAGCCAATCAAGATAAATGACTCCTTTATATGATGGAATTCAATGGATTAAGCAAGCCAAAGTTGCAATGACTCCTTGCACCTTCGGCACTCTAAATTCATTGGATTCCATCAAATAAGGAGTCATTGCTATTGATTCACTTTTATTATAGGAGTTAAATGGTTTAATTCTTGAAGGATGAGTCCATTACTTCATTTCTTACTAACAAGGTTTTTCCCTTTTGTTACAAGGACTTATTCACACAAACTAACCATGAAATTAACTTTCATGACTGCACCAAACAATATAATTCTGGTGGCAAGCACATCCTTACAGCTTCGGTATTCCATATCCATTGAATTCTACCAAACAAATCAGTTATTGATTTTAATTAGTTTATCTTATAAGGATTCTATGGTTCAATTTGTGAAGGTTCACAATGTTGTTTCATTTCTTGCTAGGCATCTCCTTTTATTAGAAAGACTCATTCAAACAAAATGATCATGCAATTATTTTGTTTCTATACCAAATATTATATTCATTGCAACAAGTATATCCTTACAATATTGGTACTTTAAATCTATTTAATTCCATTAAACAATGTAGTCATTGATATTGGTTAGCTTTTCCTATATAGGTTGAATAGTTCAATTCATGAAGGGTAAGCTCAGCACTTTATTTCTTGCAAACAAGATTTCTCCTTTAGTTACAAAGACTCATTTCTTGCCAATAAGTTTTCTCCTTTCATTGCATGAACTCATTCAAACAAAATGATCATGACATTAACTTTTGTGCCTACACCAAACATTACATTTAATTTGACAAGTATGTCTTTACAACTTTGGTGCTATGAATTCATTTGATTCCATCAAACAATGGAGTCATTGATCTTGATTAGCTTTTCTTACCTAGTTTGAATGCTAAAACTCTTGAAACATTAGCTTGATAGTTCATTTCTTGTTAGCAAAACTCAATCCCTAGCAAAGTTAGTTAATTCACTAGCTAAAGATGCAAAAGCCAAAAAACTTGATAAACTTTGGGATGATACTTATGAGCAAGCTTTGAATAAATAAATTAAACTTATCCTTCCATTGTATGGAGCCATTAATACTAAATGATCATTAAATTAACTATTGTGTTTACACTAAACATTATATTCATTATAACAGGCATATGATGACAACTTTGTTAGTCTGAATTTGTTAAATTCCATCAAAGAAAAAAAAAAGTAATTAACCTTGATTAGCTCTTCCTACCAATTTTGAATGATGAGCATGTAACTTAATTTCTTGCTAACAAAACTTCTCCTTTCATTACAAGTTATTCAAATTAAATAATCATGAAATTAACTTTCATTTTTACACCAAACATTATATTTATTGTGTGATGCATGTTATTAAGACTTTGGCACTTTGAATCCATTGAATTCTGATAAACAAAGTAGTCAATGATCTTAATTAGTTTTTCATGTTAGTTTTGAATAGTTGAATTCTTGAATAATGAGCTCGTAATTTCATTTCTCACTAACAAAACTTATCCTTATTACAAGGAGTCATTGACACCAAATGATTGCAAAACCAACTTTTGTTCCTACACCAAACATTATCATCATTGTGAGAAGTATGTTGTAACAACTTTGGCACCTAAATCCATTGAATTCTATCAAATAAAGGAGTCATTAATCTTTATTAGTTTTTCTTAATGGGTTTAAATGGTTCAATTCCTTAAGGATAAGTGCATAACTCATTTTTTGCTAACAAGACTTCTCCTCTAGTTGTATGGAGTCATTCATAGAAAATAATCATGCAACAAACATTATATTTAATGAAAGGTACATGTTATCACAATTTTGGAACTCTAAATCCATTGAAATCCAACCAATAATATATTTTATGGCAAACACATCTGTAGACCTTTGGTACTCTAAGTCCATTGAATTTGATCAATCAAAAGAGTCATTTATCATTGTTAGCTTTTCTTACAAGCATGAAACATTTGAAACGATGAGCCTTGTTTGGAAGAAATGAATAGATAGTTAGTCTCATTATTCAAGAATTGAACCATTGCATACTTATAAGAAAAGTAATGAATCAAAAGTTTGAAAGTGATTTGTTAAATTAGAAATTTCTTCTTATAATAAACTATAAGGCAGTAAAAGATATCCTTATTAAAGATGTTAAGAACATTGCCTCTAAAAAAATCTTTACTAGATGGCAAAGAATTTTATTTGTGTTCGATTTTGATATCAAGTTTATGAAAAGAAATATTAATTATTTACTTGATTCCCTAACTTATAAGTTTTTATAGAGAACTATGTCATAAGTAAAAACCTCTCATACAAAGGCCTCAGTCTACAACAAAGATAGTTAATTTACTAGCTAAAAATACAAAATCAAAAGAAGTTGATAAAATTCATAGTGATACTTATCAGTTAGTTTTGGATAAATCCATAACGTATCCTTTAATTCCAAAGCAAATAGACTTTCCCTATGTTGTTGAGAATAATTATATGATTAGATTCTTTGAAGTAGGCATCATATCAAATCCTTTAGTTTTGATATCAAGGCATAAGGAATGTATCATATTAGGATCTAATAAAAATAAAGTAAAATTTGGCAAACATGAAAACCAAATAGATTCGTCACTTTATGAACATAGATAATAGCTAAGTTGTTTAAACCTAATGTGGTAGTAAGTTTTAATACTACTTGTACCATCCCAACATAAGGAAATTTATACTTTTATTGACGTAAGTTAATAAGCTCTGTGATAATAAAAAAAAAAAGTCATTATAACCCTAAATTATGGGTAGAGCTTCTTTACTATTTTAATGACATAATCATTTTTTGTTAGGAAACTTCCTTATTTATAAACATGGAAAAAGGAAGAAGGAAGAGTCCAATTTTTCAAATAATTATTACCTAAATTTTCACTAATAATTATTTCTTTATTCCTACTTATGGGGAGACTATTACTTCTAAAAGGTCAATTTGGTATCAACTTATCCATACCTCATGGTATCATTGTCAGCATCTTAAGTCATAGCTTTATATGCCATATCACAACAATCATGAGTACAAAGGCAGCATGACTTAAAGATTCAACTATGAGATCCAAATAAAACTAAGACTAACTTTAACCTCTTAGAAGCTTTTAGAATTTGATACCATTCTTACCTTAGTAGCACAAGATCATATAAAAAGCTATAAATCACATAGAAATATATAAATCATACATTCCTATCTTCATAACATAGGACCACACAGAAATGACATAGAAAGCTTAAAAGAAAGTAACAAAACTAGCTTACTTATAGGAACAAAGTTTTCATTGCACAGAATGTCATCATTAAGGTGTCTTTGGCTACTTTTAACCTGGTTTGCTTATATGTCTTGCTTTGACTGAAGCAATGTAGACATCAGTTTCAATAACCTCTCTCTTGATACCAACTCCATTAAAGTGTTCAATATCTTTTCTAGAGTTAAAGACATAGGTTTAGGGGGTAGAGCTTTAGCCCATTTATGCAAATGAACCCTTTACTAGTGTAGACTTCATCATCAAAGAAATCAAACTTTTCCCACTAGCAGGTATTAATCTTTCTTGCCAACCATGGAATGCTTAATTTCCATATCCAAAATGTTAACCTGCTCAACCATAGCGCAGTCCCATTTGATAATCAATAGGACATGATACCATACAATGAGCATTTATAATAGGTCTTTAACCTTTTCATTCATTTCACAAATTGTTCATAAATAGTTCTTATTTTGTGAGGTAGGGTTAGATGATGTAAAACCCATTGGAAAAGCCAAGTTTTAAACTAGTTTGAAATTGTTTTTTGGATCATTTGAACGATGGATCTAAATGAAACAATTGAGTTTCCTCAACCTATTTTCATATAATAAGGCTCTTGCCATCATTTGGAACATGCTTATAGCAATGAGTATAATGTTTGGTATTGAAACAAAAATTAATTTCATGAATATTTTGTGTTAATGAGTCCTTGCAATAAGACGAGAAATCTTGTTAGCAAGAAATGAAGTAATGGTCTCATCCTTAAGGAATTGAACAATTCAATACATGCAAGAAAATCAAATTAAGATCAATGACTCTTTTGTTTGATGGAATTCAATGGATTCAAAGTGCCAAAGTTGTAAGGACTTGCTTGTCACTATGAATATATTGTTTAGTATGGACATAAAAGTTAATTTCATGATCATTTTATATAAATGGGTCCTTGTAACAGAAGGAGAACCCTTGTTAAGAAGGAAAGAAGTGATGGTCTCATCCTCCTTTGCTTGAAATCACATATTGGTGTTAACATTTAAGGTAATTTCATGATTTCTCTTTATGAATGACTCATTATGATTAGCTTGTGAGATGCATGTTATTATATCTTTGGTAGTCTAATTCCATAGAAGTTCATGCAATAAATAAGATATTACTCTTTAATGGCTTTCTCGTTAACATCTTTGGTTAACAAGACTTCTCCTGTCTTTCTAAAGAGTCATTTGCACAAAGTGATAATGACATTAACATTTATCACTACACCAAAAATTCATCGGGAGAAGCAAGTCACTACAATTTTAGCACTTTGAATCCATTGAATTCCATTAAAAAAGAAATCATTGATCTTGATTGCCTTTGCATACTAGGGTTCATTTAATTCCTAAAGGATTCGTGTGTTGCTTCATTATTTTGTTAACAAGATTAACATGAAATTAACAATTGTGTTTGCTTCAAATTAACATGACAAGCAAGTAATTACAACTTTAACTATCATAATCCAATTAATTACTTCAAACAAAGGAGTCATCTAACTTGATTAGCTTTTCTTACTGTGTTTGAATGATTTAATTCCTAAAGGATTAATGTGTAACTTAATTTCATGCAAGGACAGATTCACATAAATGATCATGAAATTAACTTTTATCTCTACACTAAACATTATATTCATTGCAGCAAGCACATCATTATAACTTTGACACTTCAACTTTTGAGTCTACATATAATGTAATATTCATTGCATGGATATACCTTAGGCAATCGTAATTAGTCAAATTATGTCAAATAAAGGAGTCATTTTTCCTAATTAGCTTTTCTAAAATGGAGAGAATGGTTCATTGCCTGAAAAACAAGCTTGTCACCTCATTTTAAGCAAATAAGGCTTAACCTTTCATTCCAAGGAGTAATTCATACAATGAAATCTTGAACATTACTTAAATGTATACACCAATCATGTATGAATATCAACATGATCATTGCATGTTGAAAGCTAATCAAGTAATGGCTTATTTATTACATGAACTTCTATGGATTCAAACTACCTAGGACATAATAACATGCATCTCATAAGCTAATCAATAATGAGTCATTCATAAAGAGAAATCATGAAATTACCTTAAATGTCAACTCTAATCAGTGATTTCAAACAAAGGAGGATGAGACCATCACTTGTTTCCTTACTAACAAGGACACTCAATATGCAGCTTACTTTTAAACACAGCACATTATTTACAACAAACAATATAATATAAAGAGAAGAAGAGGAAACTTACAAGAAGAAAGCTTTCATTGAATATTAAGCGTCGTTACAAGCTTTGAAGAAAGAAAGAAAGTTTACAAGCTTTGAGAGAGAGAGAGAGGAGAAGAATGAGATTGTGAGCCTAAGCGTGCTCTCCTCTAGACTTAACCTTATTTATTTACACATATAGAAAAGGTAATAACCGACACTTTCTTGACACATTATTGTCTTGGAAGAAATCTCCTTTTCAAAGTTGTATTATTGCACTTCCTTCACCTTCCGTCTAATGCTTCATTATCATTTTCAATTTAGCTTAATTAAAGCTGTCCCAGTCCCTTTGATTAGAGTAGTTTATCTTCTTTCTTCCACCGATAATTTCCTTCGTATGCAAGTGGGTCTTGGGAATCTTGCATCATATCTTCATCATTGAGGTGTCTTTGGCTACTTTTGGCCTAATCTGTCTATGAGTCTTTAGATGAGTGCAGCAAGTTGGCCATCATTTCCAATAACCTCTCTTTTGATACTGACTTTATTGAAGCATTTAGTATCTCCTTAGGAGTGGTCGAAGTCAACTTTGGTGGTGGAGCCTTGGGTCCATTAATGTAAACAACTCCTTTTGCAGTGTAGACTCCACCACTGAAAAAATCAAAATTTTCCCACCAACAAATATTATTCAATACGTAGCACACTTTTAAACACAACACATTATTTACAACAAACAATATAATATAAAGAGAAGAGGAGGAAACTTACAAGAAGGAAGCTTTCATTAAATATTAAGCGTTGTTATAAGCTTTGAAGAGAAAAAGAAAGTTTACAAGCTTAGAGAGAGAGAGTGAAGGAGAATGAGAGTCTGAGCCTAAGTGCGCTCTCTTTTAGACTCAGCCTCATTTATGTATACATATAGAAAAGGTAATAATTGACACTCTTTAGACATATTATTGTCTTGGAAGGAATCTCCTTTTTTAAAGCTCTGTTATTGCTCTTCATGTTTCTTCTATCACTTCATTGTTGTTTTCACTTTAGCTTTATTAAATTTGTTCTAATCCCCTTTATTAAAGTGGTTTGTCTTCCTTCTTTTGTAGACAGTTGCTTTCCTATGCAAGTGGGTCTTTGGAATCTTGCATCATATCTTTATCATTAAGGTGTCTTTGGCTATTTTTAGCCTGATCTATCTATGAGTCTTTAGACTAGTGGAGCAAGTTGACGATTATTTCCAATAACCTCTCTTTTGATATTGACTCCATTAAAGCCTTTAGTATCTCCTCAAGAGTGGTTGGAGTCAACGTTGGTGGTGGAGCCTTAGGTCCGTTAATGCAGACAACTCCTTTTGTAGTGTAGACTCCATCATTGAAAAAATCAAACTTTTCCAACCAATGAATATTAATCTGTTTGGCCAGCCATGAACTATGTTTAATGTCCACATTCAAAACATTCATTTGCTTGGCCATAACAACATAATCCCATTTAATAATCCATAGACAATGTACCAAGAGGCAAATATTAGTAAAGGGTCCTTAACCTCCTCATTAGCTACACAAAACTGTTCGTAAACAATTCTCACCTTATGGGGTAGTGTCAAATGATGTAAACCTCATTTGAAAAACCAAGTTTTAAACCAATTTGGAATTTTCTTTGGATCATTCGGAGGATGTATCTAAGTGAACCAACTGAATTTCCTTTGTCTGTTTTCATATATTAAAGCCCTTTCCCAAGCTTCAATATAATCAAAATCATTGAAGGTCATAACCTTCCACCATTCTTTTAATTCTCAATAGTTGAAGAGATCAATTTGCCAATCCTCTGGATAAAGAATTTTCTTTATCTTAAATTTGGCATAAGCCTAATCTTTGAAGCCATGACTAGAGTTGCTTCCTGAGCCTTTTTCAATGGGTTCAATAACCACCGAGCCTATTTCATGAAGTATCTATTGATAATACAGGCAATCTTTCATATTATTTTGTGGAAACATATCATCTCTAAGATAAAATTTAGTGACCTTGTTAAGGTTGAGCTATGCATAATTATTTTCTATAATGCACAAAGAGTCTGTTGAATTGTAATAAACAAAGAGTCTTTGATGATTTCTAGCATTTCTCACAAGTGTTTGATACATAATTAGTGAAAAATGATCCCATCTCTTCATTTCTTCCAAACAAGGCTGCACTTTTTGTTGTAATAACTCTTTTACACTTAAAGATCTTCAAAATAGTTTGTATGACCACATCATGCACTCTATTCATGGCATCAACCACATCTATACTCTCTTGGGAGTAGGAATCCATTGAATTGCATTAAACAAAGAGTCTTTGATGATTTCTAGCATTTCTCAGAAGTATCTGCTACTTTATTCCTAAATAATGAGGCCATCACTTCATTTCATCCTAACAACAATCCACTTTCTGTTGTAATAACTCATTCAAACTTAAACATCTTCAAAATAGCTTGTATGACAATATCATGCACTATATTCATTGCAACAACCACATCTATACTCTCTTGGAACTAGGAATCTGTTGAATTGCATTACACAAAGAGACTTTGATGATTTATACCATTTCTCTCGACTATTTGATACTTAATTACTGAAAAATGAGTTCGTCTCTTCATTTCTTCCTAACAAGGCTCCACTTTTTGTTGTAATAACTCATTCACACTTTATCTTGAAAATCGCTTGTATGACAACATTATACACTATATTCATTGCAACAACCACATCTATACTCTCTTGGGACTGGGAATCTATTGAATTGTAGTAAACAAAGAGTTTTGATGATTTCTAGTATTTCTCACAAGTGTTTGATACTTAATTAGTGAAAATGAGCCCGTCACTTCATTTCTACCAAACAAGGCTGCACTTTTCATTGTAATAACTCATTCATACTTAAAGATCTTGAAAATAGCTTGTATGACCACAACCGACACTATATTCATGGCAACAACCACATTTATACACTCTTGGGACTAGGAATCCATCGAATTGCCTTAAACAAAGAGTCTTTGATGATTTCTAGCATTTCTCACAAGTATTTGATACATAATTAGTGAAAAATGAGCTCATCTCTTCATTTCTTCCAACTAAGGCTGCAGTTTTTGTTGTAATAACTCATTCATGCTCAAAGATCTTAAAAATTGCTTGTATGACCACAACGGAAACTATATTCATCACATCAACCACATCTACACATTCTCGGGACTAGCTATCCAATAAATTTCATTGAACAAGAACTCTTTGATGATGACTAGTATTTCCTACAAATATTTGCTACTTTCTTATTGAATAATGAGGCTGTCCCTTCATTTCATCTTAACAAGACTCCACTTTTCGTTGTAATAACTCATTTACACTGAAACATCTTGAAAATCGCTTGTATGACCCCATCCTGCACTATATTCATTGTCACAACCACATCTACACTCTCTTGGGACTAAGAATCTTTTGAATTGCATTAAACAAAGAGTCTTTGATGATTTCTAGCAATTCTCACAAGTATTTGATACTAAATTACTGAAAAATGAAATCATCTCTTCATTTTATCCAAACAACGCTACACTTTTCGTTGTAATAACTCATTTACACTCAAAGATCTTGAAAATAGCTTATATGACTACAACAGGCACTATATTCATGCTAATAACCACATCTACACCTCTTGGGACTAGTTATCCGTTAAACTTCATTGAACAAGAACTCTTTGATGATGACTAGCATTTCCTACAAATATTTGTTACTTTGTTATTGAATAATTAGGTTGTCTCTTCATTTTTTCCTAACAAGGTTCCACTTTTCATTGTAATTACTCTTTCACACTTAAAGATCTTGAAAATAGATTGTATGACCACATCATGCACTATATTCATTGCAACAACCACATCTATACTCTCTGGAGACAAGGAATCGGTCGAATTGCTTTAAACAAAGAGTTTTTGATGATTTCTACCATTTCTCACAAGTATTTGCAACTTTATTGCTAAATAATGAGGCCGTTAACAAGGCTCCAATTTTCATTGTAATAACTCATTCATAATTAAACATCTCAAAAGTAGCACATCATGCTCTATATTCAATGCAACAACCACATCTATACTCCCTTAGGACTAAGAATCTATTAAATTTCATTAAATAGAGAGTGATTCATGATTTCTAGCATTTCTCACAACGTAACAAAGTCCACTTTTCCTTGTAATAACTCATTCACACTTAAACATCTTGAAAATAGCTTGTGTGACCATATCCTGCACTATATTCATTGCAACAACCACATCTATACTGTCTTGGGAGTAAGAATCTGTTGAATTGTGTTAAACAAAGAGTCTTTGATGATTTCTAGCATTTCTCGTAAGTATTTGCTACTTTATTGCTAAATAATAAGGTTGTCACTTCATTTCAACCTAATGAGGTTCCACTTCTTATTGTAATAACTCATTCACACTTAAACATCTTGAAAATAGCTTGTATGACAACATAATGCATTATATTCATTGCAACAGCCATATCTATACTCTCTTGGGACTAGGAATCTATTGAATCGCATTAAACAAAGAGTCTTTGATAATTTCTAGCATTTCTGACATTTCTGACAAGTATTTGATACTTAATTACTGAAAAATAAGCATGTCTCTTCATTTCTTCCTATCAAGATTCCACATTTTGTTGTAATAACTCATTCACAACTAAACATCTTGAAAATAGCTTGTATGACAACAATGGGCATTATATTCATGCCAACAATCACATCTACACCCTCTTGGGACTAGCTATCTATTAAATTTCATTGAACAAGAACACTTTGATGACGACTAGCATTTCCTACAAATATTTAATACTTTATTATTGAATAATGATGTCGTCTCTTCCTTTCATCCTAACAAGGCTCCACTTTTCGTTGTAACAACTCATTCGCACTTAAACATCTTGAAAATAGCTTGTATGACCACAACAAGCACTATATTCATTGCAACAAGCATATCTACACTCTCTTTGGACTAGGTATCCGTTAAATTTCATTAAACAAGAACTCTTTAATGATGACTAGCATTTCTTACAAGTATTTGCTACTTTATATCTGAATAATGAGGTTGTCTCTTCATTTCCTCTTAACAAGGACTCAATTTTCATTAAGTGTGAATCTATATTACCATAACAAGCACTATATTCTTGCCAACAACCACAACTACACTCTCTTAGGATTAGTTATTCGTTAGATTTCATTGAATAAGAACTCTTTGATGATGACTAGCATTTCCAACAAGTATTTGCTACTTTATTACAAAATAATGAGGTCGTCTCTTCATTTCTTCCAAACAAGGCTCCACTTTTTGTTGTAATAATTCATTCACACTTAAAGATCTTGAAAATAGCTTGTATGACCATAATAGGCACTATATTGATGACAACAACCACATCTACACTCTCTTGGGACTAGTTATCCCTTAAATTTCATTAAACAAGAACTCTTTAATGACAACTAGCATTTCTCACAAGTATTTGCAACTTTATTACTGAATAATGAGGTCGTCCCTTCATTTTTTAGTAACAAGGCTGCATTTTTCATTGCAATAATTCACACTTAAAGATCTTGAAAATAGCTTGTATGACCACATCATGCACTATATTCATTGCAACAACCACATCGATACTCTTTTAGGACTAGGAATCTATTGAATTGCATTAAACAAAGAGTCTTTGGTGATTTCTAGCATTTCTTACAAGTATTCGATGGTTAATTACACAAAAATGAGACAGTCTCTTCATTTCTTCCAAACAAGGCTCCATATTTCATTATAATGACTCATTCACACTTAAAGATATTGAAAATAGCATGTATGACCACATCATGCACTATATTCATTGCAACAACCACTTCTATACTCTCTTGGGATTAGGAATCTGTTGAATTGCATTAAACAAAGAGTCTTCAGTGATTTCTAGCATTTCTCATAAGTATTTGAAACTTAATTAATCAAAAATCAGACTGCCTCTTCTTTTCTTCCAAACAAGTCTCCACTTTTCCTTGTAATCACTCATTCACACTTAAAGATCTTAAAAATAGCTTGTATGACCCTATTATGCACTATATTCACTGCAACAAGCTCATTTATACTCTCTTAGGACTAGGAATCTGTTGAATTCCATTAAAGAAAGAGTATTTAATGATTTCTAGCATTTCTCACAAGTATTTGATACTTAATTCCTCAAAAATGAGACTGTCTCTCCATTTCTTCCAAACAAGGCTCCACCTTTCGTTCTAATAACTCATTCACACTTAAAGATCTTGAAAATAGCTTGTATGACCACATCCTGCACTATATTCATTGCAATAACCTCATCTATATTCTCTTGGGACTCGAAATCTATTGAATTGCATTAAACAAAGAGTCGTTGGTGATTTCTAGCATTTATCACAAGTATTTCACACTTAATTACTCAAAAATCAGACTGTCTCTTTATTTCATCCAAACAAGACTCCATTTTTCATTGTAATAACTCATTCACACTTAAAGATCTTGAAATAGCTTGTATGGCCACATCATGCACTATATTCACTGCAACAACCTCATCTATCCTCTCTTGGGAGAAGGAATCTGTTGAATTCCATTAAACAAATAGTCTTTGATGATTTCTAGTATTTCTCACAAGTATTTGATTCTTAATTATTCAAAAATGAGACTGTCTCTTCATTTCTTCGAAACAAGGCACCACTTTTTGTTGTAATAACTCATTCACACTTAAAGATCTTGAAAATTGCTTGTATGACCACATTATGCACTATATTCATTACAACAACCTCATCCATACTCTCTTAGGCTTGGAATATGTTGAATCGCATTAAATAAAGAGTCTTTGATGATTTTTAGCATTTATCACAAGTATTTGATGCTTAATTACTCAAAAATCAGACCATCTCTTTATTTCTTCCAAACAAGGCTCCACTTTTCGTTGTAATAATTTGTTCACACTTAAAGATCTTGAAAATAGCTTTTATGACTATATCATGCACTATATTCACTGCAACAACCTCATCTATACCCTCTTGGGACAAGGAATCTGATGAATTCCACTAAACAAAAAGTCTTTGACAATTTCTAGCATTTCTCACAACTATTTGATGCTTAATTACTAAAAAATGAGACCGTCCCTTCATTTCTCCCACACAAGGCTCCACTTTTGGTTGTAATAACTCATTCACACTTAAAGATCTTAAAAATAGCTTGTATGACCACATCATGCACTATTTTCATTGCAATAACCTCATCTATATTCTCTTGGGACTCGAAATCTGTTGAATTGCATTAAACAAAGAATCGTTGGTGATTTCTAGCATTTATCACAAGTATTTCACGCTTAATTACTCAAAAATTAGACTGTCTCTTTATTCCATCCAAACAAGGCTCCACTTTTCATTGTAATAACTCATTCACACTTAAAGATCTTGAAAATAGCTTGTACAACCACATCATGCACTATATTCATTGCAACAACAACATTAATACTCTTTTGGGACTAGGAATCTATTGAATTGCATTAAACAAAGAGTCTTTGGTGATTTCTAGCATTTCTCACAAGTATTTGATGGTTAATTACACAAAAATGAGACAGTCTCTTCATTTCTTCCAAACAAGGCTCCACATTTCATTCTAATGACTCATTCACACTTAAAGATATTGAAAATAGCATGTGTGACCACATCATGCACTATATTCATTGCAACAACCACATTTATACTCTCTTGGGAATAGGAATCTGTTGAATTGCATTAAACAAAGAGTTTTTGGTGATTTCTAGCATTTATCACTAGTATTTGATGCTTAATTACTCAAAAATCTGACCGTTTCTTCATTTTTTGCAAACAAGCCTCCACTTTTCATTGTAATAACTCATTCACACTTAAAGATCTTGAAAATAGTTTATATGACCACATCATACACTATATTCACTGCAACAACCTCATCTATCCTCTCTTGGGAGTAGGAATTTGTTGAATTCCATTAAACAATGAGTCTTTGATGATTTCTAACATTTCTCAGAAGTATTTCATGCTTAATTACTCATAAATGAGATCGTCTATTCATTTCTTCCAACCAAGGCCCCGCATTTCATTGTAATGACTCATTTACACTTAAAGATCTTGAAAATAGCTTGTATGACCACATCATTCACTATATTCATTGCATCAACCACATCTATACCCTCATGGGCTACAAATCTGTTGAATTGCATTAAACAAAGAGTCACTGGTGATTTCTAGCCTTTATCACAAGTATTTGATACTGAATTACTCAAAAATGAGACCGTCTCTTTATTTCCTCCAAACAAAGCTCCCCATTTCGTTGTAATGACTCATTCACACTTAAAGATCTTCAAAATAGTTTGTATGACCACATCATGCAATATATTCATTCCAACAACCACATTTATACTCTCTTGGCACTAGGAATCTATTGAATTGCATTAAATAAAGAGTCATTGGTGATTTCTAGCATATATCACAAGTATTTGATGCTTAATTACTAAAAAATGAGACCGTATATTCATTTCATCCAAACAAGGCTCCACATTTCATTGTAATGACTCATTCACACTTAAAGGTCTTGAAAATTGCATGTATGACCACATCATTCACTATATTCATTGCAGCAGTCACATCTATGCTCTCTTGGGTCTAGGAATCTGTTCCATTGCACTAAACAAAGAGTCATTTTTATTTCTAGCATTTATCACAACTATTTGATGCTTAATTACTCAAAAATCAGACTGTCCCTTTATTTCTTCCAAACAAGGCTCCACTTTTCATCGTAATAACTCATTCACACTTAAAGATCTAGAAAATAGCTTGTATGACCACATCATGCACTATATTCATTACAACAACCACATCTATACTCTTTTGGGACTAGGAATCTATTCAACTGCATTAAAGAAAGAGTCTTTAGTCATTTCTAGCATTTCTCACAAATATTTGATGCTTAATTACTCAAAAATGAGACCATCTCTTCATTTCTTCCAAACAAGGCTCTACATTTCGTTGTAATGACTCATTCAAACTTAAAGATCTTGAACATCGCTTTTATGACCACATCATGCACTATATTTATTGCAATAACCACATCTATACTCTCTTAGGACTAGGAATCTGTTGAACTACATTAAAGAAATAGTCTTTGGTGATTTCTAGCATTTCTCAAAAGTATTTGATACTTAATTACTCAAAAATGAGATGGACTCTTCATTTCTTCCAAACAAACTCCACATTTCATTGTAATGACTCATTCACACTTAAAGATCTTGAAAAAAGCTTGTATGACCACATTATGCATTATATTCACCGCAACTACCTCATCTATACTCTTTTGGGACTAGGAATTTGTTGAATTGCATTAAAGAAGGACTCTTTGGTGATTGCTAACATTTCTCATAAGTAGTTGATGCTTAATTACTCAAACATGAGATTGTCTCTTCATTTCTTCCTAACAAGGCTCGATATTTCGTTGTAATGACTCATTCATGCTTAAAGATCTTGAAAATAGCTTGTATGACTACATCATGCACTATATTCATTGCAACAACCAAATCTATGCTCTTTTGGGTCTAGGAATCTCTTCCATTGCATTAAATGAAGAGTCATTTTTTATTTCTAGCATTTATCACAAGTATTTGATACTTAATTACGCTAAACTCAGACCATCTCTTCATTTCTATCACGGTGGAATTATTGATTACTTTACTTACACATACGGAGAATTAGCTACTGAGTGGTAGATGAAGGAGTTAAACTTTGTAATGAAATAAAACTACATAGGTAATTGTAGAATGAAAAAACTCCAAGCAAAAAAGCCTTAGGAGACTTTTATAAACAAATGGGTTACCCACTTATGAGATATCCTAAAAAATTTAAGAAAAAGGGTTATAAACCCATACCTTAAAAGAAATCCTTTTATCAAAAAGGAAAATCAAAAGAAAAGAAAAAGCCTATTCCATGGAAAAAGAAAAAGAGAACGATTGTTTGTTATAAATGTGGAAAAATAGGGCATTATTCTAACAAATGTAAAATGAAATAGAAAATTCAAGAATTATTGGTAGATGAAGAACTTAAGAGGTCATTAATGCATATCTTTTTATCAGAAGATGAATCTAAGCAATCAGAGTTAAAGGTAGACCTGCTTGAGGAAAAGACTACCTCTGAAGAAGAATCTAGTAATAGTTGTGATGGTCGATGCAACTATTATCAAACTTTATGTAAAAATAATGACTTATTAGTCTTTACAAAAAAGATAATATGATATTTGATCTTATTGATAAGAATATAGATCAAAAAAAAAAAAAACAGAGAGAGAGAGAGACTAATATAAAAATATCTTTATCTATCTCAAAATGAGACTAGTGTTAAAGAACTAAAGAAAGGTTATTATTTAAAAACTGTAATTCAGAGAGTCAAAAATAACCATTCTAGTTCAAAAACTAGAGAAATAGTTATAAAACCTTTTATTGGAGAGTTTAAAGCTGAAATTAATTGGCTAAAAAATTGAGATACAAGGATTAAAAGAAAGAGTAATAATACTGGAATCTGTGATAGAAAGGTCAAAGATCCCTTTAATACTCCAAGTACCTTTTTAAAAGAAGAATTAAGTACCCTTTGATACATCAACCTAATTGATAGGGTTATTTCCCATAAATGACATACTTAAGTTATTGTAGTAGTCAATAAAGAATATATCTTTTTTGCAATAACTTTAATAGATTCAGACGCTGATATGAATTGTATTAATGAAACGATAATTCCTTCAAAATACTTTTCAAAAATAATAGAAGTGTTAAACACTACCAATGAAAGCAAGCTTATTATTAAATATAAGCTATATCAAGCTGATATATGTAACAAAGGAATTTATATTGAAATTCCATTCATATTGGTTAAAAACTTGTCACACAATGTTATTTTGTGAAATGCTTTCTTGCATATGTTGTATTCTATTAAGGAGATTAATGTTAAAGGGATTTTCTCAAAAATAAATGATATTAGAAATACAAAAAGAGCTAGAAATATTAGTCTATGCAGAGATTCCTACTGCCTTTTGGAATAGGAAAAAGCTTATGGTAAGGCTGCCATATGAAGTGACTTTTAATGAAATTCAAATTCGTACTGAGGCCCAACCCATAGCCATAGGACCAAGGCATTTAGAGATTTGTAAAAAAGAAATAGATGTAGGCCTTTTATTAGTATATTTTGCTAGGATCTCTTTGATTCTTAAAACAGAGGTGTTTATAACCTTATAATGTATCCTTTAAATAAGGATTACATTTATTGAAGTAGGCATTATATCAAATCCTTTAGTTTTAATATCTAAATATAAAGCATGCATTAAATTTGGATATAATAATGACAAAGTAAAATTAGGGAAATAAGAGAAACAAATAGGTCCATCACCTAGAGTGGATTCAATTACTCCTAATAAGGAGTCAAGGAAGCAATTAAGTTTTTTTATCTCTAACACATATAATTACTGAGTCATTTAAACCCAATATAGTAGTAAGTTTTTCCCAAGGTTTGATATAATCAAAGTAATTGTAAGTTTTAACCTTCCACTATCACAACTATTATCAGATTCTTCTTCAAAGGTAACATCTTCCACAAGTAGGTTTACCTTTAACTTTGATTCCTCAAATTCATCTTTTGATAAGAAGATATGCATTAATGACCTCTTAAACTCTTCATCCACCAATAATTCTTGAATTTTTTTTTTCGTTTTACATTTATTAGAGTAATGCCCTATCTTTCCACATTTATAACAAAGAATCATTTTCCTTTTCCTTTTCTGTGGAATAGGCTTTTTCTTTTCTTTTGATTTTCCTTTTTCATAAAAGGATTTCTTTTATAACCCTTTTTCTTAAATTTTTTAGGATATCACATAGGTGGATAGCCTATTTGTTCACAAAAGTCTCCTAAGGCTTTTTTGCTTCAAATTTTTTCATTTTGCAATTGCCTATGTAGTTTTATTTCATTATAGAGTTTAACTCCTTTAACTACCACTTTAGCAACTAATTCTCCATATGTTTGACTAGAGTAATGAATAATTCTACCATGATAAGATTTTAACCTATTTTTTACTCTTTTAGGAAATAAGATAGGTAATTTAGACAAAAACTTCTTTTTTCAAAAAATACTCCAACTATCTTCCCTAGTAAAATCTTTACAGAAGAAGTCATCTTGATATCACCTAAATTGGGACAGATCTGGACACCTTAAATTAATGAGTCGTTCATATGTCATGTCTACCAATAAGGTGGCTGAACTTATAAAATGATTAATAATTGTATAAATTAATGTATTAACACTAATAGATGTTCACACACCTTGTTCCTTTTTAACAACATTAAATATTTGAACTTCAGCTTCATTTGTTAAATAAAAATCCCACTAACCTTTAAGTTATCCAATAAATCCATTTACTATAAATCTTGCTATTTAGTCATCATAATTACCTCCCATAGTTTTTGCAATAGTAGCAAACATCATCATATAATGTAGTAGAATGAGAATCCAATTTTTTGACATCTTATCTACATTCCTTCTATGATGCTACTACCATCCTATTGTACATAATTGTATTTAGATTGTTCCTCTAATAGGAGGTCGACTAGTGTAGCTCTATGATAATACAATTTTGTTGAGACTTTATTAAAAGTCATCTTATCAATTTCCATACTTTCTTTCTTACCAAAAGGTGATGAATCTTTTTAACTTAGATTTTGTTCTAGTAAGAACGTTTCTTGAATTTTCTCCACATAATCTTTGACCTTTATTTCTTCTTATGCAATTTCTTCCTCTTTTCCTAATATAGAAGCATTTATTCCTTTCAATTCTAGGTTTTTTAACCATTTAATTATTTCATTAACCAATTCTATTTTTTCTAGATTTTTACCTAATGTATT
Organism: Bruguiera gymnorhiza; assembly: GCA_020883675.1. NCBI lineage: Eukaryota > Viridiplantae > Streptophyta > Magnoliopsida > Malpighiales > Rhizophoraceae > Bruguiera > Bruguiera gymnorhiza. The sequence continues at coordinate 60,309 of JAIRCJ010000313.1, forward strand.
GTAATGTATTTTCTTTAATGACATAGGTTTAAATAAAACCCTTTTTTCCATTTTGGTTTAATTAAAGGTTTCAAAGCTTTTTAAGGCATTTCTTTTATCTTTTCTTTAACTCTATTAAGCTAATTAAAGATAAAGATTAATATAATTTCCTTGCTCCATAATGGCATCAGTAGAGGGTACCTCTTTATATGGTGAAGTAAAAACATCACAATCTTTTATTTTTATGCTTAAATTAAGTGTAGGTGGGTGAATACTATTAACTCCTTTTCTTTTCTTATAACATATCCTTGATATACTTTTGCAAGAACCATACATTCCTTAAGGATAGAAAAATTTGGGAAAGGTTTTTTCTTAAGTTTATACACCCTTTCCATATTAGTGAATATATCTACATGTCGCATTTTATATCTACATTTGGAAAAGGTTTTTCATTATACTATTTTTAGGGGAGTAAAATAACTCTCTTATCTTTTCATCTATCTCATCAACTATTTCTAGGACATAGAGACTATTATCTTCATCCTAATATCCCGTACTAAAGAGAGATGGAGACCTAGGCCTAAGAACCTAATTAGGTGTGTCTAGTGGTTCATTAACCACAAAAGTAGAAGTTGATAGAGGAAAGTCGACTCTATGCTAGGATTGACTAACTTGTTCTCTTATTCTTCTAATGCCTTTTAACTCAGTGATTAGTACCAAAGAGGTAGAAAATCTAGATTTAACCTTTTCTCTTCCCTTTTCAAGGTTTAACCTCATAATTTTAGATAGAGCAAATCGGATTTTGACATCCCCATCTTGGAATTCAATTACTTCTTCCACCTGTCTATTAACCTATTTAACAAGTTCAATGACCTTTTCTAATACACATTTTCAGGTAATTTAACTTGATCCCAAACTATTGTTTTAGGAATCATTGAATTAAATTTTGTCCCATTAGCCAAAACTAATGCAGTAGTTCCTTTATAAGCATATCTTGTTATAATCTCTTTAAGTCCTAAGACAATGATGTTCATAACCTTATAATGTATCTTATAAATAAGGATTAGATTTTCCAAAGTAGGCATCATATCTATTCCTTCAGTTTTAATATCCAAACATAAAGCATGTATCAAATTTGGATATGATAGTGACAGGGTAAAATTAGGTAAACAAGACAACCAAATAGTTCTATCACTTAGAGTGGATTCAATTACTCCTACTAAGGAGTCATGGAAATGGTTATGTCTTTTATCTATAACATATATAATTGCTGAGTTATTTAAACTCAATCTAGTAACACCTCCCCTTTGATATAGACTCCATTAAAGTCTTTTATATATCCTCAGGACTAGTGGCAATTGGCTTTGGTGGTGGAGCCTAAGGTCTATTTACACAAATAATTCCTTTTCCTGTGCTCTATTGTTGAAAAATTCAAATTTTTCCCACTATTGGATATTAATCCATCTTACTAACCAAGAAATATGTTTAAAGTCCACATCTAAGATATTAACGTGTTTAGCCATAATGGTATAGTCACATTTAATAATCCATGGAACATGATACTAGGCCATAAACATTTGTTAAATAATGTAAGCCCCACTAACAAAATTTGTTAAACCAATTTGGAAATCTTTTTGAGTCATTCAAAAGTATTTGAATGAACCAACTAAATTGTCTTTGCTTGTTTTCATATAATAGGGCTTTTTCCCATACTTCGATATAATTGAAATAATTGTAAGTTTTAACCTTCCCCCATTCTTTTAAACTTACCTATGACTTATTATTGATAGTCACAACTATTATTAGATTCTTGTTTAGAGGTAGTTTCTTCCTTAAGTAGTTCTACCTTTAATTCTAATTGCTTAGATTCATCTTTTGATAAGAAGATATGCATTAATGACCTCTTAAGTTCTTCATCTACTGATAATTCTTGAATTTTCTATTTAATTTTACATTTATTAGAATAATGGTTTATTTTTCCACATTTATAACAAACAATTGTTTTCTTTTTCTTTTTCTGTGGAATAGGTCTTTTCTTTTCTTTTGATTTTCCTTTTTCATAAAAGGATTTCTTTTGAGGTATGGATTTATAACCTTTTTTCTTAAATTTTTTAGGATATCTCATAGGTGGATAACCCATTTGTTCACAAAAGTCTCCTAAGGCTCTTTTACCTAGAGTTTTTTCATTCTACAATTACCTATGTAATTTTGTAAGGATTTCTTTTGAGGTATGGATTTATAACCTTTTTTCTTAAATTTTTTAGGATATCTCATAGGTGGATAACCCATTTGTTCACAAAAGTCTCCTAAGGCTCTTTTACCTAGAGTTTTTTCATTCTACAATTACCTATGTAATTTTGTTTCATTATAGAGTTTAACTCCTTTAACTACCACTTTAGCAGCTAATTCTCCATATGTGTAATTATAGTAATCAATAACTCCACTATGATAGGATTTTAACCTATCAAAAAATAGGGTAGGTAACTCAAATAAAAACTTCTCTTTCCAAAAATACTCTATCTTTGCTAATGAGAACTTTAGAGAAGAAGACATCTTTGAATTACCTAAATTAGGACAGATTTAGACACCTCAAATTAATGAGTTGTTCATATGTCTTGTCTATTAATGAGGTGGCTAGACGAATAAAATGATTAGTAATTGTATAAATAAGTGTATTAACACTATTAGATATTTGCACACCTTGTTTTATTTTAACAATATTAAATATTTGAACTTTAGTTTCATTTGTTAAATAAAAATCTCACTAGTCTTTAAGATATGGAGTAAATCTATTTACAATAATTCTTACTATTTAAAGGTTAGAATTACCTCCCTTAGTTTTTCCAGTAATAGCAAACATTATCATATAATGCAGTAAAATAAGAATTTGATTTTCTAATATCCCATCTAAATTTCATTCTACAATGTTACTACCATCCTATTGTACATAATTGCATTCAAATTGTTCCTCTAATAAGAGGTCAACTAAAGTAGGTCTAGGTTAATACAATTTTGTTAAGACTTTATTAAAAGTCATTTTATTAATTTCCATACTTTCTTTCTTACCAGAAGGTGATGGATCTTTTTAACTTGAGTTTTGTTCTGATAAGAACATATCTTAAATTTTCTCCACATAATCTTTAGGCTTTGTTTCCTCTTTTGTAATTTCTTCCTCTTTTTTGAATACAAAAGTGCCTTTTTCTTTTAATCCCAGGTTTTTTAACATTTGAATTATTTCATTGACTAATTCTATTTTTTTAGGATTTTTACCTAATATTGTAATTTATTTCCTCTGATGACATGGGTTTGAATAAAACCCTTTTCTCCATTTTTGGTTTAACCAGAGGTTTTGGAGCTTTCTAGGCAACTTCTTTTAGTTTTTGTTTCAATTCTATTAAGTTGATTTCCTATATACTGAAGATAAAAATTAGTGTAATTTCTTTACTTCATAATAACAACAGTAAAGGGTACCTCTTTATAAGGTGAAGCTATAACTTCATGATCTTTTATTTTTATATTTAATTTAAGTGCAGGTGGATGAATACTATTAACTCTTTGTCCTTTTCTTGTAACATATTCTTGATATACTTTTTTAAGGACCGTACATTCCTCGGAGGTAGAAAAATTTGGAAAAGGTTTTTCCTTAAGTTTATACACCTTTTCCATATAAGTGAATATATATACAAGCCCTATTTTATTGTTATATATCTTAAAGCATTTATGTCATACTTCTCATTCTTTTTCATTAAAGGTCATAAAAAACCATTTTCTTTTTATACAATTTTCAAGAGAGTAAAACAACTCTCTTATTATTTTATTTATCTCATCAACTATTTTTAGGACATAAAGACTCTTATCTTCATCTTGATATCCCATATTAGTGATAGAAGGAGACCTAGGCCTAGGAACCTAACTAAGTGTGTCTAGTGGTTCATTAACCATAAAAGTAGAAGTTGATCAAGGAAAGTCAACTCTATATTAGGGTTGACTAACTTGTTCTCTTGTTCTTCTAATACCTTTAAACTTAGGGATTAGTACTAAGGAGGTAGAAAATCTATGTTTAACCTTTTCTCTTCCCTTTTTAAGGTTTAACCTCACACTTCTAGATGGAGCAAATTGGATTTTGACATCCCTATTTTGGAATTCAATTACTTCTTTCCCTTGTTTATTAATATGTTTAACATCTTCGACGACCTTGTCTAATACTCATTTTTTAGGTAATTTAACTTGATCTCAAGTTATTATTTTATGAATCATTATATTAGATTTTGACTTATTAGTCAAAAATAGTATAGTAGTCCCTTTATCAATATATTCTACTAATGTCATGGTCCTTTGCACCTAGGGATGGGCAATATGTTGAATATAAATGCCTCCTAGAGAAAGGCAATACTATGAATGTAGAAGGCTCTTAGGGAAGGGCAATACATTGGAACTAGTCATGTAATAAATGCTGGTAAATGTATATAGATAAGAAGTTGAAGGGATGTGATATCCACCATTAGATCAACGAGGGATCTAACAGTTGTGGTTTGTCCAATACTTGTATAAAAGGGGACCTCCTCCCCCTCATTTGTAACACACCCTATTTACAAGCGAAATATATTTATAAACTTTCCCTCCAAAAGGTTCTTGTGAGTTAAGTGTGAGAAGGCTGCTTGGGAAGTATCATAGTGGGTAGGGAGCAATAAATCCATAGGCTCGTGACAAGTGGTATCAATGCTGACCCAACCCTAACTCTGGTGTCTTTCGCCAAGCACTTCATGTGGAAGAAGTAGGCAGGGGAGGTCTTTATTGCCAATGAGGAAATCGGATAGGAAGAGAGGGATCTTGGGTCATATAAATGTGGCCGTTGCATACGTTAACAAGCTGTCTTTTTGGGAGAAAGTAATGGACTTGTGACATGTGGCTCATGTAGAATCCAGTAGTAGAGGACACAAGAAAGTACGTACTTACAAGTGCTTCTTTTGTGATGGTTCATATATGGCACGAGATTGCTTGAACAAGGCTAAGCTAGCTGTCCTCTACAAAGAAGATGAGCCAAAAAAGGAGGCATGACTGGGTTCATTGTGAATCCTCAACTCCATCAAGTCCAAGAAGGTGAAGGAGCCAAAGGGACTCATGTTTGCAGATACAAAGATCGAAGAAACCACGATGAGTGCGCTCATGGGTTGAGAAGCTTTAAGAAACTTAACCTTTGGGTTGAGAAAGGAGCCAAGTGGCTCAAGACTGTCAACTCCTAGGAAGTCCTTGCAATTGGGGTTGCTAGGGACATGGAGTTATAGATTGGGTAATGAAGAAACTAAGAAATCCATGAGGTAATTCCTCTTGATGATTATGAGTTTGTCATTGGGTTGAAATTTTTGTATAGGATCCATGCAGTTATATTGCCCTTTGGTTAGTGTCTTTGTGTGCTAGATAAATGGTGTCAGTGCGTGATTTTGGTCCATTGTAAGATGGACTATGATCGGAAGATGATTTTGGCAATGCAACTCACCAAGGGAGCAAAGAAGGGTAAGGTGACCATCTTAACAACCTTGAAAACTGAGGATAGTAAGAGCAAAGGGAGCAAAGTCCCGACAGCACTAAACCAAGTCCTCAATTTGTTCAAGGATGTGATGCCTCTTGAGTTGCCCAAGAAGCTTCCACCTCATAGAGAAGTGGATCATCAGATCGAGTTGGTGCCTAATGCTCGACTGCCCACCATGGCGCTGTATCGCATGGCACCCCTTGAATTGGAAGAATTAAGGAAACAACTGAAGGAGCTGCTCAATGCAGGGTACATTCGGCCACCTAAGACTCTGTTCGGTGCACCTATCCTACTCTAGAAGAAGCATGAGGGGTGCAGTTACTCTTTCTTTAAAAGGCAGCCTGTTAGGGTGTGCAGCACCCACACTTATATGGCTCAAGATCCCCCTCTTCCTATCTGATGTGGGAGTCAGGTCGTACCTAAGGACCAACCCATTGCTTTGATACACCCATCTGTCACACCATCACATAGTCAAACTCTGGTAGAAAATCTTGCCTCCGAGTTTGCTTCAGACTCAACTTCCTCTGGGTATGAAAATAACTCGTGGCCACGTTGTCCGTCCTTACAACAAACTTAGACCCCAGGAGATAATGCCTCCATGTCCGTAAGCAGTGGACCACTGCAATAGACATCATATCAAATCCTTTAGTTTTAATGTCCAAATATCAAGCATGCATGACATTTGGATCTAATAATAGTGATAGGATAAAATTAGGAAAACAAGAGAACCAAATAGGTTCATCACTTAGAGTGGGTTCAATTACTCCTAATAAGGAGTCATGACAAACAATTATTTCTTTTATCTCTAACACATATAATTTATACTTTTGTTGATGTGAGCTAATAAGCTCTTGAGAAAGCGAAAAGAAATCATTATAACCCTGAGTTAAGGGTAAATCTTCTTCAATATTTTTAATAAAATAGTTGACCTTAGAAAAGAAACTTCCCTATTTATAAACATGGGAAGAAAATGAAGATAGAAGAATCTAGTTTTGTAAGTAATTATTATCTAAATTTTTGCTAATTACTATTTCTTTGTTTCAAGAAAAGCTATCACTTCTAAATAATCTATTAGGTCTTAATCTATCCATGCCTCATTATATCACTATCATTGTCTTAAGCCACAACCCTACATGCTTAAACATAGCTAATATGGGTACAAAGGCAATGCAAGTTGGGGTTTCAATAATGAGTCACCAATAAGTTTAAACTTTGAATTACCTAGAAGATAATGTTCCTCTAAAAACCTGTGGCTTTAATACAATTCATACATAGACAGCAGAGGATCGCACACAGAGATGTATAGAACATTTATAGAAATACACTAATGAAAAGAATATAGTAAAGGAAAAAGAGAACACTTACAAAAATAAAGCTTTCATTGAACACCAAATGTTGTTACAAGTTTTTGTTATAAAGGGAGGAAGAGGAGGAGATATACTACTAAAAAGGGAGAGAGAAACAAATTGGACTTTGCCTCCTTTAGCCTATTGAGGGTTTATTTATACATGGGAAAAGTTGATAACCATAATGGGAAGAATCTACTTTTTAAAGTGGAATGCTTCATTATTTTCCATTATCCTTCACTCATGCTAATGTAGCTTTATTAAAGATGGCCTATTTCATCTTGTCCACCAAAAGTGGTCTTGTCCTTTTTGTCTTTACAACTTAGATAGGTCCTAGGAATCTTGCATAATATCATCTAAGATATCATTATCACAATTAAGATTCTTGTTATATACCATTAAGGACAAACCCATCTTTAAAGATTTACTGCTCATAGGTTCCTAAATGGATATTTCTTTAAATCTTATCTATTTTAGGATCATAAGAACACCTTGCAATTTTTTTTTTCAAATGTCACATTTCATTATCATTATCCTTTTAATAACTTTAAATTTAATGACACTTTTTAGTGAGCTTATTGTTCTAGTTCTTTACTTTTCCTTTGGAATGAAACCATAAGAAGAACATAGGATAGCCATTCATAAGGTATCCTTATGTAGTCATGAGAACATTCAATAGCTTGATTAATCAATGCATCCATCATATGGAAATTCACCTTCAATTGATAATAACTTTGAAGTAGAGACTATGAGATCAAGTTAGCATTTAACTCTTAATCTATGACAAAACTTAATTGGCTTAATTTCTCAAATTAACCAATCATCGTCAAAACATGCATTATTCACTAAAAATTTTTTTGTCATCTCATATTGGAAAAATTCCTCATACCTCTTAGCCTTATCATACACACCATTCAACTCCTTGAGACATGTAATAAGAGTATTGGAATTTTTAATCTTTGTTACCATCAAAGTTCAAGAAACTTACTAGCTAACATCACTTATACAATTAGATAATTATCAACTTATGATATTAATAAGTCTTTGAAGATTTATTGGCAATATTCTTTGCATGATCAAAAAACATAAGATAATGAAGTATAATAAGATAAACTTGCTTTCTCTTGTTTGAGAACAATTCTCAAATTAATATACCAATGTAAGAATTTAGTTTAATAAGCCATTTAGCATTTAATATGCTAACAAGAATAAGTTATTACTCTTTTTGTTCTTGTAACAAAATCATATAAATTGAGAGTATAAGTTTCATGTATATATACCAAAATAAATTAGATCTTGAATCATTTTGGTTACTCCCACTTTTTTACTCAAATCAATAGTCCTTTATATTAACTAAAAAGATCTTGCTTTAAGATTTTCTAATGGGTTAGGATCCCATTTAAATTATTTGACCTTAAATCAACCCAATAGATTAAATAAAAAAATTAGGTAGATAACATAATGTATCAATCAAATCACATGTAACCCTTAGATCAATTAGGTGACAACTCCTTGTTTAAACATATCATATATGTTTTGCTTAACCATTGTCTCTAAATTTATGTGGCCATAAAGTAACCCAGCCAAATCACAAAAATTTGGTTACGTAGGCCCATCAATTATAGTATTAAACATATTTATGTTAAGGAGGCCTTGAGGTAACTTAACAAACCTTTCTCAAACAGAGCTTTAGTTTTATACTATAATTATGGAAGGCAGCTCACCATGTTCTTAACATGTCCTTCATATTTTTCAATTAAGGGATTTTGTTAATTATAGTTAGTCTCCTATATTGGCATCACAATTATAATATGTATCACTTATATAAAACCTTTGTTGAATAAGAATTCTAATATGATAATCAGTCCTAATTGGATTAGGTAAACATGAACAAAACATCGACTTTATGATCCTTAAATTTGACTGATTATAACTTTTGAATTATAAGGAGTTATAGGGATTATTAGATCTCAATGGCTCTTTCCAAACTCTTCTAAGATATCTAGACAAGATACCCATTCAACATTCATAAATTAAGAATTCATATAAAAACATTTGTAATGCTTTTAGAATGTATAAAGTTTGGTCAATAAATCTTTCAATGAGAAAATTGTTTTCTAATTGAATTAGGTATTATGTTTGTAACAAAACTTCTAATTGAAGTCCTATTATGAATTGATAATATCAAATTAATTTAATTTAGCATTTTAAATGGTTGGAAATATTACTTTAAATTGAATATACAATAAATAACTAGAATTAGACATGTGTTTACCTTTTTGTGCACATAATATGATAATAATGGCATGATGGATAATTATGACAATATAGACCAATGTGATTGTATTTATTGATGGTTGAATGGATGTAATTTTGGACTATAAGGATTGCATTCACTACTTTTCTCTCTTTTTGGCTGTAAATTCTCTTTTTATTTAAACTCCCCTCAAATGTAATTCAAGGTTTCTCTTTAAATTATCTAATGGTCATGTAATTATAAAGTTTAGGATTTAGATAGAATATGTATTTGTAACCATAGAGTTCAAGATGAAGACACCAAAGGAGGCATTAAGAGGTGCTTGCAAGCAAGATAACTTTGGAAAACTGTGTTACAATTCGTTAGAATTTAAGCATCTAACTTCCTTCAATGGCTTAGGGAAGTTAGCTTACTACAATCCATTCAAATAAAAGTCTTAATTGCATTAGACAGCAATTTACAAATCAAACAAAAAATATAATTAGATTTAATTCCTTAATTTTAATCTAATTAGAATGTTAAATCTTGGTCAAACATTGATTATAATTTAGAAAAAAAATTTCTAAATTACAATTGAATTAAAAATCTTTTGATTCAACAACTTAATCAAATTATGTATTTAAATTTTAAACAATTTTACATATTAAAATTTCAATCACATTGAACTTCTCTTAGGGTTTATCTAGCACTGAACTTCAATACAAGAACATTTCTCGATATCATGAATGCATGTTCATAACATGTGTAAACCAGCCACAAGGTCATGACTTGTGCGACAACTATCATGTAATCACCTAACAATACATTCAAAACTTGTGGGAACATATACCGTGTAGCTAGTCATGCACATTAGCATCTTTCAGCTATAAGGAACATAAGTTGTTGATTACTTATGGCTTTCTCAAAGCTAAGCAAGGGTTAATTAATTACCTGTGTCTAGCTAGACCCCATATAGGCTTCCATAAAACCACTTATGCAAGGGGTAATTTTAATTACCCATGGCCAAGTTAAGTGTTCTTATGGCTTAAAAGCCAAAGACCTTTTAGCTACCGATCATGTTTTGACAATTTCTTTTTGTTGTTTTTCTTTGACCAAAATTAAAGTGGAGAAAACATATCAATTTGTAGTAACAACAAATCAACATATAAATCAATCAAATTGATAATCAATAACAAACAAACATGCAATCAAATTACATTTAACAAGTTAACCTAGATTTTGATAACATTGCTAGAAATCATAGAAGTATTTATCAAATAGATATGTAGCAGAAAAGATGATTTATTTATTTTTATTCCTAAGAGCAAATTGATTGCTTGTTAAATATAATTATAATATAGCCTAAAATGTAGAATAATTATTGAAGTAATCTTCAATTTTTCTTCTCTTTCAAGTCATTAATAGGTTATTGCAAACCACCATCATCCAAGCATCTGGCCTCTAATAGTAACCTACATAGATGAGGAAACAACTATTATAACCTAAAACCCTTTTAGGAAGAGAAGGAGGAGGAGACCAGCAACCTTAATGTGTTAGGTATATAGCATCTATCTTATGGGATATTTATAGGGATCTTGGTTCTAAAATCTTATTTGAGTGACTTGTGTCAATTTTCAGTAAATTGCACTTTAGTCTCGATATTTTCAAATATCATATATTTCACCTCCTATGTTTCTCAAACTTTTCAATGAAGTCTAACTTGATTTCTATTTTATATTTCCTTAATTGTCCTAATATGTGTGACCTATTAGAATCTTCAATGTTAAGACTATCAAAATGGTTTGACTAATCCCTTCAATGCATAGTTTGTCAATGTAATTCAATACTTTCATCATTCTAACATTTTAATTAAATAAAGAGTATGAAATTAGTGTTTACCCTATATTGTTTAATTATATTAGTTCCTAAACATTCATATGGTTATTAATTTCATTAATAAGATCAAAACTATTTATTAATTATCATTTCACCTTATGCAAGGATTTCTTAAATCAATAATCATTGAGAACAAACAAAACATTCTCCTATGTTTACTTAAGGATGATGAATTCTTTATTGATTGCTCAATTATCTCTATGTAGTTCATGATATACCCAATTTCACCTCCATAAGTGATCTTTAACTAGAACAACTTAAAGATATGATCAAAGCATACCAATTTCTATATGAGATACCTTGGTGATCTCATGTCTTATGATCACTTATATGATCATCACATGAGAAATTTTTCAAACACACAAGTAATGTTCCATTAGGGAATTCTTATAGCGGGTCAATTTAGTAAACTCTTTTTTCTTTTTTTCAATTAACAAGCACCCAGATATTTATTTAAGTATCTCTATATTTCAATTTATAAGATTGACAATTTTCTTCATAAGAAAGAAACATAGCATTTGTCAATCCCACAGCTCCATCAATGTATCAATGTCTAGTCTTGATGGCTTATCAACTAGGAATATTTAAGAATAATACTTTGATGCAATAGGTATCTCATAATTTTGATCTCATCATAAGTATCTTTGTTGAGTATATTTATTCCATCAACTTTATTTTTAAAGTTTATCAATGACTATATCCTTATATAAAGAATACTAAAAATAAAGAATATCTTTAATTGATATATAATATGCATGAAAATGTATTTATAATAGTAACCAATACATTGAATTTTTGGATTTAAAAGAAAAAATTATATTCTTCTTTGAATTTATACCTTTTTTCTAATTTTTTGGAACCTTTTACAATCTCAAAAATTCTTTTTAAAAGTTGCCACACCATAAAAAAAAGATAATGTGACACCTAAGTCAACATTGGGCATCCGATGTAATACATTAATGTGACAAAATTAATGATAAACTAATGGAAAAGGACCAAAACCATTGATAAAGAAAACATAGGGGACTAAATTTGACCAAAAAAAAATGTTGAAAAATTAAAAGGTTGCGAAACGTAGATGGTCAAATTAGGCTTTTTGCCATCTTTATTAGCTTTCCTTTCAAGGATTAAATGGTTTAATCCCTAAAACATGATTTCTTACAAACAAGGTTTCTCCTTTTTATCCAAGCACACATTGATACAAAATGATTATGAAGTTAACATTTATGGCCAAACCAAACATTATATTCACAATGACCAGCACGTCAATACACCTTATAAATGCTAAATCAATTGAATTCTATGAAACATAGGAGTCGGTAATCTTAATTTGTTGATTGAATGGTTCATTGCCTAAAAAGTAAGATCATAGCTTTATTTCTTACTAGTAAGTCTTCTCCTTTTGTCACTTGGGGTTATTCATACAAAAGAATCATGAAATTAACTTTTGCATTTAAACCAAACAAGACATTCATTGCTACAAATGCATCAATACACCTTTTATAGTCTAAATTAATTGCAATCCATCAAGCATAAGAATCATTAATCTTGGTTAACTTTCATACATTATTAGGATGGTTCATTACCGAAAGAAATGACAACATCACTTCATTTCTTGCCAGTAAGACTTCTCCTTTCTTGCACTATATCGTTCACATAAAATGATTAAAAAATTAACTTTTTTGTTTATGGCAAACATTAAAATCATTGCGACCTAAAGCTATTGAATTCCATCAAACTAACTAGCCATTGATCTTGATTAGTTTTCCTTACATGGTTTGAACTATATGTTGACTAAAATATGAAGTCGTCACTTCATTTCTTAATAATAAGGCTTTACCTTTCTTTACATAAAGTCATTCACACAAAATGATTGTCAAACTAACTTTTGTGTCTACATTAAATGTTATTCATTACAAAAAGCATGTCCTATAACCTTGGTACTCTAAAGATGTTGAATTCTATCAAGCAAATGAGTCATTGATCTTCATTAGGTTTTCTTACATGCATTAAATGGTTTAATTCTTAAACATGAGACTGTCATTTCATTTCTTGCTAACAAGGATTCTCCTTTTGTTTCAAAGACTCATTCACACAAAATGATTATTAAATTAATTTTTGTATTCATACCAAACATTGTATTCATTAAAATAAGCATACCTTTACACCTTTCACACTTTAGGTCATGCACATCAATAAGCCTTTAGTAATATAAATCTATTAAAGTCCATAAGAAAAAATGAGTCATTAATCCTAATACATGAATTGAATGATTCATTGCCTAAATGATATAACCGTCATTTCATTTCCTACTAACAAGGCTTCTCCTTTCGTTATTTAGAGTTATTCATGCAAAATTATAATAAAATTAACTTTTATGTCTAAAGCAAACATTATTTTCATTGCTACAACTACATCAATACACTTTTGGTTGTTTAAAACTATTAAAGTCCAACAAAAATAGGAATCATTCATCTTGATTAGCTTTTCATATGTAGTTTGAATGGTTTATTACATAGAAAATGAGATCATCATTTCAGTTCTTGCTAACATGGCTTCTCATTTCATTACACGATAGCATTTACACAAAATGATCATAAAATTAACTTTTTTGTCTACACCAAACATCAAATTCATTTTGACAAGCACATCCTTACACCTTGGATAAATTGAATCCATTGAATTTAATCAAACAAAGGAGTCTTTTATCTCAATCAGCTTCTTATACATGAAATCAATGGTTCATTGTCTAAAAGATTTTGTCAATTCATTTCTCGTTAATAATTATTCACCCTTTGTTGCACAAACTATTCACATAAAATTATCATGAAATTACCTTTTATGGCTACAAAAAATGTTAGAATTGTTTATGAATAATGGTAAAAAAGTTATACCTTGCAAGTGAACGAATCAATAGCAGTATAGCGCACAAATGCAAGGGTTAATTCCAAAAGCATTTGTCTAATTTATTCAAATCATCTAACTTTGTGGCAAATAAGTTATGTCATACATATGACAATAGTTGATTTGGTAAAACAAGTAGGAGTTTTCATAAAGAACTTAACAATCTAAACCATTCAAAAAAGGCTAGCAATTTGTAAAATAAATTTAGGTTGTAGCAATAGATTGTAACTAGATATAAAAAGATAAACACTAGGAATCCAATTTCATTGTACACATCAATTTTATGTCTTTAACAATTATTAGTTCAATTTTAGGGTTAGTTCTCTCTTATTATGATCATTCCATTGGTGTCTAGCTATAATCAAGTGTTCCTAATCATTAAACTACCTTGGAATTTGACTCATTTAATGACTAAAAACTCATTAAACCCTATTAGAACAATAAAAACCAAAATCCTATCCTAGCACAATATTTGCATCAATAAGAATTGATTCATTCAAGAGTGCACACACAACATGTGAATATGGCATCTTCCTTAGTTATATCTCATATAATCCACCATGTTCATATTGAATATAGATAATAGATGATATAAACTTAATATGGAATTAAGCAAAATGAGTGAAACTAAAATATTGAACTAATTCTGAACTTATGCATAAGACAAAGAAATTTTGTGTAAGTTACATCTCGTAGCTATGAATTTAGTTCATAAACATCATGGCAGAACAAAATAAGTATATGACATGGCAGAAAAGTTAATTTCAAAAGAACTTCTCTCTTTTCTAGCCCAGCTTCACACCTTTCACCTCTTTTTGCCACCTTTTGCTCCCCTTTTTATAGTATAGCACCTCTTATCATGTAATCTTTCTCTTATAATCTTAGCTGCCATCTAGTCCACCAAAATACATCCTTATTTTTCAGCAGCAATTATAACATCTGCAAATCAGTTGTGCGCTGCTGTATTAGGTTGTTCTTTCCTATTATATCCCTTTAATTTTAGCTTTTAAATTCCTTGATGAGTCCCCTTTAATCCCTGAAATTACTGCACAATCTCGGCTATTGATGTTTCTCCACAAATCATGACCAATTATCTCATTAAAATCACATTTTAAATCCTGTAATTCCAGCAAATTCAACTTACAATGAAATTTCTGCCTTCAAAATGATTGAACTAGACTGAGCTATAAACACAAAAGTTATAGCCTCATGTCTAAGCTTTTTGTAGGTTCTAGAGTTGCATCAATCTGATATCAACTCCTATTTTCTTATTTTTTTTTTAGCCATCAAAATGGTCAATTGCTGGAGCTTGATAAGAATGTCTTCTAAATTAATTTCCTTTGACTACTTAGCCTCTTTGTTCTCCATTTCCATCATAATTTTCACGTATCAAACAACCAATTTAATAGAGCATAAATTGTAAATAAATCATAAATACTGTCATAATTATGACACTATCAAATACCCCTAAACCTACATTTTGCTCATCCTCGAGAAAAACAAACAAAATTGAATAACATAAAATCTAACTCATTTTCAAAGGAATCATGATTGCATTCAGCACATGCAACGAGCCTTTGAACCCCTAGGTCAACCCTAGTGTCTCTTCTTTTTAACACCATAAAAATTCTTCCCTCAGCACTCGCTTTTTGATGCAAATAGTATCATTTGTTATGAAAGCACTCAGCCACTCAACAAGTAATTAACTTATACTACTTATATCTCAAGCCATTATTTGATGTGAAAGTTGACATAGGTGCCATATTGAACCTCTAGTTACTAAGTAACTCAAAACATTAGAGTAAATTATTATTATTTTTTTTTAAACTTGTTGACTTAAACTATACTTAGGCCTAGCTTTAAGGGATAACTACAAGTAAAACATCACATGAATGACCATGCTTTATTATACATACAGATAAACCTTAATAAAAGTGCATACACTTCAATAGTCATAACAATCAAACACTTTTAACTCAATCAAATAAGCTTTTATTAAATTATAAATCAATAATCAAGTAGAAAGAGTATCGTTCCCTAAATATATAACAAAAAGAGAAAAACAATAAATAAATAAATAAATAAAATGACACAATTTCACATGTACATGCACAATACCCCCAAACCTACAT
Organism: Bruguiera gymnorhiza; assembly: GCA_020883675.1. Lineage (NCBI taxonomy): Eukaryota > Viridiplantae > Streptophyta > Magnoliopsida > Malpighiales > Rhizophoraceae > Bruguiera > Bruguiera gymnorhiza. The sequence goes on from JAIRCJ010000313.1 coordinate 76,332, forward strand.
GAAACTTTGTTCTTAAATTGTAAAAACAAAGATAGCATGAACATTTGGGAATGCATGATGGAATCAATAACTTAATAAAAGAAAAACAACCATACCTAATTGGGTTAGCTCCTAACAAGCATTGTATTTAACATCTAGGCAAGACGGAGTACCACAACTAAGGCTCAATTAAATCCAACAAAATCCACCATTGCCACCATAAGGATGCTCTCCAAGTACAATTTTAAGTGACAACCATTAACCTTAAAATAGTTTCCTATTTTCATATTTTCTATCTCCAAAGCACCATAAGGAAATACTCGCTCACCAAGAATGGTCCTAACCACCTAGACTTCAATTTTCCTGGAAAGAGTCCCAAATGTGAGTCATACATATCTTGGTGAAACTCTTTCCATTGTATTGATTTGTCATGAAAGAGCTTGGTTTGTTCCTTGTAAATCTTGGCATTTTCATGAGCCTTACTATAAAGCCACTCTAATTCATTCCACTGCAACGTTTTTGTATCTTCAGCCTTACTTATATCAAAATTGAGATGCTTAATTGCCTAATAGCTCGATGCTCCAATTCTACCAGTAAATGACAAAGACAAGCCTATAAGGGCTCATTTCAATTGGTGTTTTGTACGTAGTTCTATATGCCTCTAGAGCATCATTTACCTTTACTACCCAATCCTTCCTAGAAGTATTCACAATCCTCCCTAGTATTGCCTTTATTTGCTTGTTGCTTACCTCTACTTGTACTAAGGTTTGCAGTTGATACAATGTAGCTACTTGAGGAGTAATATTGTACTTCTTCAATAACACTAATGATGGATCAAGGAGTACCAAATTTAATAAAAATCATATCTTTTATAAAACTAAGCACAATCTTACCATCATTGGCCTTGGTAGCCATTGCCTCAATCCATTTAGGCATGTAATTAATAGAAACAAGCATATAATTATACCCAAAAGGAGTAGAAATGGGCCTCATAAAATCAATCCCCCATACATCAAACAATTCTACAACTAGGTTACCTATGAGTGACATCTCATTTTGCTTGCTTATATTGCCTACTTGTTGGCACTTGTCACATATGGCACAAATTGAAATGGCATATTTGAACAAAGCTGGCCAAAAGAAACCTAGTTGAAATACTTTGTGCTGCCTTTTTTCTAAACCAAAATGCCACCCACAACTAAGCTCATGGCTATGTTATAAGATGCTCCCTTACTCTAATTTAGGAACACACCTCCTTATAATTTGGTCCAAATAATGCTTGAATATGTATGGCTCATCCCAAAAATAATGCTTCACCACAAACAAAAACCTTTTCTTTCCTTACAAGTTTAAATTGGGATTGAAAATGCCACTAACGAAATAATTTTCAATATTTGCATACCAAGGCACATCCTCAAGGATTAAGAAAAGTTATTCATCAAGAAATCTTCATTTAATGACACAAAATTCTAAATTTTGTTTTCATGACAAGGTTCCTCCCTAAGCCGTGATAAGTGATCTACCACCACATTCTTGTTCCCTTGTTTGTCCTTAATTGTCAAATTAAACTCTTGCAACAATAAAATCTAGGACTAGCATTTAGGTTTAGCATAGGCTTAACATCTTTCTTTGCAAGCAAATATTTAAGCTTAGCATAATTGATGTGAAAATCCCCAAAAGATGTGGCTTAGGGACTTAACATACATAAGGAATCAAAGAATATCTAGGAAAACTAAATCAAACTTTAATAACACAAACCCTAGACCCAACATTCAAAGTACACGAACCTAGGGTATTTAAGAATGATGTGTATGCCACACTTTAGAAAGAAGGGAATTGAGAGTGATATGTCAAGTTGAATGCCATAAGAAGAGGTACTTCTTGATAAGTTCTTTAGTTCTTGAAAAAACTGAAGGAGAAAATCCCTGCTTTTTATTTCTCTCAAAATTGTCTAATGTTCCAAAGCTTACAAGGAGATGCCTATTTATAGGCTAAGATAGCAATCTTAAAGAGGCATAAATTCCTATTTAAGAAAAATCCTTATTTAGGTGAAACTCCTATTTAGGACAAATTCTTACACATAAAACTTATTTAGGATAGACTCTTATTTAGGGGTGAAACTATTACTTAGTCCTGACCCATTAAGTACTCCAATCATCTTAATAAGGCCTTAACTCTCTTTCAAATTTGAATTCACACCATTTGTAACTTGGTTGGCTTAAATGTCCTTAATTAGCCCATTTAGTGCTTCTTTTATCTTTTTAGCTCTAACTTGTGTTATTGGGCCTCATGGAATATGTAATGGACCTCTTGCATTCTTTGAAGCCTTTCATGCATCATCTCTAAGCTTCTTATTAATAATCATAATAAATAATTGCTTTCAATCCAAGCAAGTACGAGTAGAATTTTTCTAAAGCAAAAACCAAAGCTAAAAATTCTTTTTTAGTGGTTGAATACTTAAATTGAACATCATTTAATGTCTAACTTGCATAATGGATAACATGAAGTAATTTATTCACTCTTTTTCCTAAAATATCCCAACAACACACAACATATTAGATGCACACACTTATTCAAAAGGAAGAGAACTAATCAAGTGTAGTAAGAATGGAAATAGATGTAACTTTTCTTTCAAAATTTAAAAGCATTAAGACAATCAT
>JAIRCJ010000330.1:0-90305 GCA_020883675.1 Bruguiera gymnorhiza
TAATAATAAATTTTAAAATTCAAAACATTCCATTTTCTCAATTTTTAGAATTTTAAAGTTTTCTTGCCATAAATGTATTGTCAATAATTAGTTGAATTTAAATTTTGTAATTTTTTGATTGTTTCCTTGGGCCACAATGCAATTTGAAATGAATTTTGTATTATTTTTATGTTACAAACGTAATACCTAGGCAAAAGCAAGTTCCAAGGACTCTCATAAGTAAGTTTTCCCTCTCCCGTCCACATCTTGAGCCAACATCATACTTGGCATTACTATTTATAATATTCACACTAAAGTGTATTTTGTACAATTGACTCCATTACTCATTATTTTTCTTCAATAAAACACATTCAAGTATTATGTTTTTCTCACCTCTCAAAATGCAATGACATTAATAATAAATTTAAAATTCAAAACATTCTATTTTTTCAATTTTTAGAATTTTAAAGTTTTCTCACGATAAATTGCGTTGTTCATATATCAGTTGAATTAAATTTTGTAATTTTTTTAATTGTCTCCATGGCCAGACTGAATTTGAAATGATTTGTACTATTTTTGTTGTACAAACATATTACTTAAGTAAAAGCAAAATGCAAAGGACTCTAATAAGAAGTTTTCTCACTTCCCTCCATCGATATAGCTTGACCCATATGATACTTGGGATTCCTATTTATAATATTCATCCTACTAAAATGTATTTTATACTATTGACTCTATTACTTATATTTTTTTTCTTTAATTAAACATATTCAAATATTAAGCTTCTCTCCCTCTCAAAATGCAATGACATTAATAATTAATTTTAAAATTCAAAACATTCCATTTTCTTAATATTTAGAATTTTAAAGTTTTATAGGGATAAATGAATTGTCAATAATTAGTTGAATCTAAATTTTGTAATTTTTTTTTATGTCTTCTTGGCCGCAATGCAATTTGAAATGATTTGTGTTATTTTTCTGTACAAAATAATAATACTTCAACAAAAGCAAGTGCAAACGACTCTACTGATATATATGCTTGACCCAACATAGACAGGTGGGATTGCCTATTTATAATTTTGAGTATACCTAAAATGTATTTATACAATTGGCTGCATTACTCGTATTTTGTTCAATTAACATCTTCAAATACTATGTTTTTCCTGCCATCTTAAATGCAATGACATCAACAATATATTATAAAAAATCAAAACATTGTATTTTTATAATTTTAAAGTCTTTTAGCAATAAATGCATTGTCAATAATGAACTGAATAAAAAATTTGCAATTTTTTTGATTGTCTCCTAGGCGCAATACAATTTGAAATGATTTGTGTTATTTTTCTGTACAAAAGTAATACTTCAACAAAAGCAAGTGTAAAGCACTCTAATAAGAATTTTTCCTCTCCCCTCTAGATGTATATGCTTGATCAACATTGACACTTGGGATTGCTATTTTAATATTCATCTAGTAAAGTGTATTTCTATATAATCAGTTTCGTTAGTTGTATTTTTTCTTCAATTAACATATTCACATAATATGTTTTTTGTTTGCCATTTAAAATGAATGGCATTAAGAACATATTAAAAAATGAAAACATTGCATTTTTTAAAGTTTTATAATTTTAAAGACTTCTAGGATAAATGCATTGTCAATAATCAAATTTTGTAATTTTTTTTAATTGTCTCCTTGGCTACAATGCAATTTGAAATTATTTGTGCTATTTTTGTGTACAAACATAATTACTTAAGAAAAAAACAAGTGCACAGGACTCCCATAAGAAGTTTTCCCACCCCCTCCACAAATATATGCTTGACCCAACATTCACGCTTGGGATGCTATTTATAATATTCATCCATTAAAGTGTATTTTAAACAATTGACTCCATTACTTATATTTTTCATCAATTAACATAGTCAAATATTATGCTTTTCTCACCTCTTAAAATGTATGGTGTTAATAATAAATTTAAAATTCAAAACATTTCATTTTTTAATTTTTAGAATTTTAAATTTTCTAGGAATAAATGTATTGTCAATAATCAATGGAATTTCAATTTTGTAATTTTTTTTTGATTGTCTCCTGGTCACAATGCAATTTAAAATGATTTGCATTATTTTTTCTGTACAAACATAATACTTAAGCAAAGCAAGTGCAAAGGACTCTAATAAGAAGTTTTTCCACACCTCCCTAGATGTATATGCTTGACCCAACATTGACACTTAGGATTGCTATTTATATATATATCATCCAATAAAGTGTATTTTCTACAATTGAGTCCGTTACTTGAATTTTTCTTGAATTAAAATATTCATATATTATGTTTTTGTCTCTCATTCAAAATGGAATGGCATTAACAAAATATTAAAAAAAAGAAAACATTGCATTTTTAAATTTTTTATAATTTAAAGACTTATAGGGATTAATGCATTGTCAATAATCAGTTAAATTTCAATTTTGTAAATTTTTTAATGTCCCTTGGCCGCAATGCAATATGAAATGATTTGTTCTATTTTTGTGTACAAACATATGCTTAAGCAAAGGCAAGGTGCAAAGGACTCTAATAAAATATGATGTTTTCCCCACCCCTTCCACTAATATATGCCTTGACCCAACCATTGGACACTTGGGAGTTGCCTATATTGATAATATTGCATCCACTAGAGTGTATTTTATACAATTGACTCCAGTTACTTATATTTTCTCAATTAACCATAGGTCAAAATATCATGTTTTTTCTCATCTCTTAAAATGCCATGGTGTAATAATAAATTTAAAATTCAACACATTCCATTTGTTCAATTTTTAGAATTTTAAAGTTTTCTAGGAATAATGCATTTTCAATAAACAGTGGAGTTTAAAATTTTGTAATTTTTTTGATTATGTCCTTGTCTGCAATGCAATTTGAAATGATTTATGTTATTTTTTTTGCACAAATATAATACTTAAGCAAAGACAAGTGCAAAGGACTCTAATAAGAAGTTTTTCCACTCTCCTTTAGATGTATATGCTTGACCCAACATTGACACTTGGATTGCAATTTATAAATTTATCCATTAAAGTGTATTTTCTTCAATTCAGTCTATTACTTCTATGTTTCTTTAATTACCATATTCACATAATATGTTTTTTTGTTGCCATTCAAAATGGAATGGCATTAACAATATATTAAAAAATGAAAACATTGCATTTTAAAATTTTTTTAATTTTAAAGACTTCTAGGGATCAATGCACTGTCAATAATCAGTTGAATTTAAATTTTGTAATTTTTTTTAATTGTCTCCTTGGCCACAGTGCCAATTTGAAATGATTTGTGCTATTTTTGTGGACAAATATTTTTACTTCAGAAAAAGCAAGTGCGAAGGACTCTCATAAGAAGTTTTCCCACTCCCCTCCACAGCTTGAGCCAACATTTATGCTTGGCATGGCTATTTTATAATATTCATCCACTAAAGTGTATTTCATACAATTGACTCCATTACTTATATTTTTCTTCAATAAGCATATTCAAATATTATGTTTTCTCCCCTCTCAAAATACAATGGCAATTGATAATAAAATTTAAATTCAAAACATTCCATTTTTTCAATTTTTAGAATTTGAAAGTTTTCTTGCGATAAATGCATTGTCAATAATTAGTTGAATTTAAATTTTGTAATTTTTTAATTGTCTCTATGGTCAGAATACAATCTGAAATGATTTGTGGTATTTTATTGTGTCGAAACATATTACTTAAGAAAATGCAAGTGCAAAGGACTTCATAAGAAGTTTTTCCACTCCCCTCCATAGCTTGAGCCAACATTCACACTTGTCATTGCTATTTATAATTATTCATTCCACCAAAGTGTATTTTATACAATTGACTCTATTACTTATATTTTTCTACAATTAACATATTCAATTACTATGTTTTTCTCACCTCTAAAAATGCAATTGTATTAATAATAAATTTTAAAAGTAAAAACATTTGATTTTTTCAATTTTTAAGAAGTTTAAAGTTTTCTTGCGATAAATGCATTGTCAATAATCTGTTGAATTTAAATTTTCTAATTTTTTTAATTGTCTCCATGGTCAAAAAATGCAATTTGAAATGATTTGTGCTATTTTTGTGTCAAAACATATTACTTAAGAAAATGCAAGTGCAAAAGACTCTCATAAGATGTTTTCCCACTCCCTTCCATAACTTGAGCCAACATTCACGCTTGACATTTCTATTTATAAATATTCATCCATTAAAGTGTATTTTATACAAATTTCACATCCATTACTTGTATTTTTCTTCAATAAGCATATTTCAAATATTATGTTTTTCTTACCTTTTCAAAATGCAATGACATTAATAATAAATTTAAAATTCAAAACATTCCGCTTTTTCAATTTTTAGAATTTTTAAAGTTTTCTTGTGATAAATGCATGTCAATAATTAGTTGAATTGAAATTTTGTAATTTTTTTTAATTTTCTCCTTGGCCATAATGCAATTTGAAATGATTTATGTTATTTTTGTATACAAACATAATACTTAAGCAAAAGCAGGTGCAAAGGACTCTAATAAGAAGTTTTTCCACTCCCCTCTAGATGTATATGCTTGACCCAACATTGACACTTGGGATTGCTATTTCTAATATTCATGCACTAAATTGTATTTTATGCAATTGAATCCGTTACGTGTATTTTTGTTGAATTAAAATATTCACATATTATGTTTTTGTCGTCATTCAAAATAGAATGCAATTAATAATATATTAGAAAACTAAAACCTTGGATTTTTATAATTTTAAAGACTTATAGGGATAAATGTATTGTCAATAATCAGTTGAATTTAATTTATGTAATTTTTTTAATTCTCCCCTTGGCCACAATGCAATTTGAAATGATTTGTGCTATTTTTGTGTACAAACATATTACTTAAGCAAAAGCAAGTGTAAAGGACTCTCATAAGAAGTTTTCCCACTCTCCTCCATAGCTTGAGCCAACATTCACGCTTGCCATTGCTATTTATAATATACATCCACTGAAGTGTATTTTATACAATTGATTCCATTACTCTGCAATTAACATATTTAAATATTATGTTTTCTCATCTCTAAAAATGCAATGGCATTAATAATAAATTTAAAATTCAAAACATTGCATTTTTCAATTGTTAGAATTTTAAAGTTTTCTTGCGATAAATGCATCGTTAATAATCAGTTGAATTTAAATTTTGTAATTCTTTTAGTTGTCTCCATGGTCAAAATGCAATTTGAAATGATTTGTGCAATTTTTGTGTCGAAACATATTACTTAGGAAAAAGCAAGTGCAAAGGACTCTAATAAGAAGTTTTCCCACTCCCCTCCACAGCTTCAGCCAACATTCATGCTTGGCATTGCTATTTATAATATTCATGCACTAAAGTGTATTTTATACAATTGACTCCATTACTTATATTTTTCTTCAATAAGCATATTCAAATATTATATTTTCTCATCTTCTCAAAATGCAATGACATTAATAACAAATTTGAAATTCAAAACATTCCACTTTTTCAATTTTTAGAATTGTAGAGTTTTCTTGCAATAAATGCATTGTCAATAATCAGTTGAACTTAAATTTGTAATTTTTTTCATTGTCTCTTTGGCCATAATGCAATTTGAAATGATTTGTGCTATTTTTGTGTACAAACATATTACTTAAGAAAAAACAAATGCAAAGGACTCTCATAAAAAGTTTTCCCACTCCCCTCTATAGCCTGAGGCAACATTCATGCTTGGCATTGCTGTTTATAAATATTCATCCACTAAAGTGTATTTTATATAATTGACTCCATTGCTTATATTTTTCTTCAGTAAGTATATTCAAATATTATGTTTTTCACATCTCTCAAATTGCAATGACATTAATAATAAATTTAAAATTCAAGACATTCCATTTTTTCAATTTTTAGAATTTTAAAGTTTTCTTTCGATAAATGCATTGTTAATAATCAGCTGAATTTTAAATTTTGTAATTTTTTTTATTGTCTCCTTGGCCACAATGAAATTTGAAATGATTTGTGTTATTTTTGTGTACAAACATAATACTCAAGCAAATGCAGGTGCAAAAGGACATTAATAAGAAGTTTTTCCAATCCCCTCTAGATGTATATGCTTGACCCAACATTAACACTTGGGATTGCTATTTATAATAATTCATCCACTAAAGTGTATTTTTTACAATTGAGTTCGTTACTTGAGTTTTTGTTGAATTAAAATATTCATATATTATGTTTTTGTCGCCATTCAAAAAGGAATGACATTAACAAAATATTAAAAAAACAAAATATTAAAAAAGCAAAATCATTGCATTTTTAAAATTTTTACAATTTTAAAGACTTCTAGGGATCAATGCATTGTCAATAATCAGTTGAATTTAAATTTTGTAATTTTTTTAATTGTCCCCTTGGCCACATTGCAATTTGAAATGATTTGTGCGATTTTGTGTACAAACATATTACTTAAGCTAAAGCAAGTGCAAAGGACTTTAATAAGATGTTTTCCCACTTCCTTTCCACTAATAGATGCTTGGCCCAACATTGACGCTTGGGATTGCTATTTATAATATTCATCCACTAAAGTGTATTTTATACAATTGACTCCATTACTTATATTTTTCTTCAATTAACATATTCAAATATTATGTTTTTCTCACCTTTAAAAATGCAATGGCATTAATAATAAATTTAAAATTCAAAACATTCCATTTTTTCAATTTTTAGAATTTTAAAGTTTTCTCACGATAAATGCATTGTCAATAATCAGTTGAATTTTAAATTTTGTAATTTTTTTCATTGTCCCCATGGTCAGAATGCATTTTGAAATGATTTGTGCTATTTTTGTGTACAAACATATTACTTAAGAAAAGCAAGTGGAATGGACTCTCACAAATAGTTTTCCCACTCCCCTCCACAAATATATGCTTGACCCCAACATTGATGCTTGGTATTGCTATTTAGAATAGTCATCCATTAAAGTGTCTTTTATACAATTGACTCCATTATGTTTTTCATCAATTAAGATATTCAAACATTATGTGTTTCTCACCTCTCAAAATGCAATGACATTAATAATAAATTTAAAAATTCAAAACATTCCATTTTTTCAATTTCTAGAATTTTAAAGTTTTCTAGAGAGAAATGCATTGTCAATAATCCGTCGAATTTAAATTTTGTAATTTTTTAATTGTCTCCATGGTCAAACTGCAATTTGAAATGATTTGCGCTATTTTTGTGCACAAATATGTTACATAAGAAAAAGCAAGTGCAAAGAACTCTCATAAGAAGTTTTCCCACTCCCCTCCACAACTTAAGCCAACATTAAGGCTTGACACTGCTTCTTATAATATTCATCTAACAAAAGTGTATTTTTTTACAATTGAGTCTGTTACTTGAATTTTTGTTGAATTAAAATATTCACATATTATGTTTTTTCGCCATTTAAAATGGAATATCATTAACAAAATATTAAAAATGAAAACATTGCATTTTTAAAAGTTTTACAATTTGGAAGACTTCTAGGGATAAATGCATTGTCAATAATCATTTGAATTTAAATTTTATAGTTTTTTTTAAGTGTCTCCTTGGCCCCAATGCAATTTGAAATGATTTGTGCAATTTTGTGTACAAACATATTACTTAAGAAAAAGCAAGTGCAAAGGGCTCTCATAAGAAGTTTTCCCACTCCCCTCCACAAATATATGCTTGACCCAACATTGATGCTTAGAATTGCTATTTATAATATTTATCTACAAAAGTGTATTTTATACAATCGACTTCATATATTTTTCTTCAATAAGCATATTTAAATATTATGTTTTTCTCACCTCTTAAAATGCGATGACATTAATAATAAATTTAAAATTCAAAACTTTCCATTTTTTCAATTTTTAGAATTGTAAAGTTTTCTAGGGACAAATGCATTGTCAATAATCAGTTAAATTTAAAATTTGTAATTTTTTTGATTGTCTCCTTGGCCGCGATGCAATTTGAAATGATTTGTGTTATTTTTCTGTACAAAAATAACACTTAAGCAAAAGCAAGTGCAAAGGACTCTAATAAGAAAATTTTCCACTCCCTTCTATATGTATATACTTGACTCAACATTGACACTTGGGATTGCTATTTATAATATTCATGCACTAAATTGTATTTTATACAATTGACACCATTACTCGTATTTTGTTCAATTAACATCTTCAAATATTATGTTATTATCGCCATTCAAAATGGAATGCAATTAACAATATGTTAAAAAAAACGAAAACTTTTTAAATTGTCAATAAATGCATTGTCAATAATCAGTTGAATTTAAATTCTGCAATTTTTTAAATTGTCTCTATGGTCAGAATGCAATTTGAAATGATTTTGCTATTTTTGTGTTCAAACATAGTACTTAAACCAAAGCAAGTGGAAAGGACTCTAATAAGGAGTTCTCTCACTCCCCTTTAGAGATATGTGCTTAACCCAACATTGATGCTTGGGATTTCTATTCATCATATTCATCCTCTAAAGTGTATTTTTTACAATTGACTCCATTACTTATATTTTTCTTCAACTAAGATATTCAAATATTTTATTTTTCCCACCTCTCAAATGCAATGACATTAATAATAAATTTAAAATTCAAAATATTCCATTTTCCCTATTTCTAGAATTTTAAAGTTTTTTAAGGATAAATGCTTTATCAATAATTTGTTGAATTTAAATTTTGTAATTTTTTTGCTTGTCTCCTTGGCCACAGTGCAATTTGAAATGATTTGTGTTATTTTAGTGTACAAACATAATACTTAAGCAAAAGTAAGTGCAAAGGGCTCTAATAAGAAGTTTTTCCACTCCCCTCTAGATGTATATGCTTGACTCAACATTGACACTTGGGATTGCTATTTATAATATCCATCCACTAAAGTGTATTTTATACAATTGAGGCCGTTATTTGTATTTTTGTTCCATTAACATATTCAAAAATTATATTTTTCTTGCCATTCAAAATGCAATGGCATTAACAATATATTAAAAAATGAAAACTTTGCATTTTTAAAATTTTTATAATTTTAAAGACTTCTAGGGATAAATGCATTGTCAATAATCAGTTGAATTTAAATTTTGTAATTTTTTGAATTGTCTGCTTGGCTAGAATGCAATTTGAAATGATTTGTGCTATTTTTGTGTACAAATATATTTCTTAAGCAAAAGTAAGTGCAAAAGACTCTAATAAGAAGTTTTCCCACTCCCCTCCACAGATATATCCTTAACCCAACATTTACGCTTGGAATTGCGATATATAATATTCATCCACTAAAGTGTATTTTATACAATGGACTCTATTACTTATATTTTTCTTCAATTAAGATATTCAAATATTATGTTTTTCTCACCTCTTAAAATGTAATGCATTAATAGAAAATTTAAAATTCAAAATATTTGATTTTTTCAATTTCTAGAATTTTAAAGTTTTTCTCGCGATAAATGCATTGCCAATAATCAGTTCAATTTAAATTTGTAATTTTTTTGATTGTCTCCTTGGCCATAATTCAATTTGAAATGATTTGTGTATTTTTGTGTACAAACATAATACTTAAGCAAAAGCAAGTGTAAAGGACTCTAATAACAAGTTTTTTCACACCCCTCTAGATGCATATGCTTGACCCAAACATTGACACTTGGATTACTATTTATAATATCATTGACTAAATTGTATTTTATACAATTGACCGCATTACCCGTATTTTTGCTAAATTAACATCTTCAAAATATTATGTTTTTCTTGCCACACAAAATCCAATGACATTAATAATATATTAAAAAAATGAAAACATTGCGTTTTTTAAAATTTTTATAATTTTAAAGTTTTCTAGGGATAAATGCATTGTCAATAATCAATTGAATTTAAATTTGGTAATTTTTTTAATTGTCTCCATGGTTAGAATGCAATTTGAAATGATTTGTGCTATTTTGTGTTACAAACATATTACTTAAGAAAAAGCAAGTGCAAAGGACTTTAATAAGAAGTTTTCCCACTCCCCTCCACCGATATATTTTTGACCCAACATTGACACTTAGGTTTGCTATTTATAATATTCATCCACTAAAGTGTATTTTATACAATTGATTGCATTACTTATATTTTTTTTGAATTAACATATTCCAATATTTTATTTTTCTCACCATTTAAAATGCAATGACATTAACAATATATTAAAAAAATGAAAATGTTGCATTTTTATAATTTCTAAGTCTTTTAGCGATAAATGCATTGTCAATAATCAATTGAATTTAGATTTTGTAATTTTTTTAATTGTCTCCATGGTTAGAATGCAATTTGAAATGATTTGTGCTATTTTTGTGTACAAACATATTACTTAAACAAAAACAAGTGTAAAGGTCTCTAATAAGGAGTTCTCCCACTAGCCTCTAGAGATATATGCTTGTCCTAACATTGATAATTAGGATTGCTATTCATAATATTTATCCACTAAAGTGTATTTTTTACAATTGACTCCATTACTTATATTTTTCTTTAATTAAGATATTCAAATATTATATTTTTCTCATCTCTCAAAATGCAATTGCATTAATAATAAATTCAAAATTCAAAACATTTCATTTTCTCAATTTCTAGAATTTTAAAGTTTTCTTGGGATAAATGCATTGTCAATAATCAGTTGAATTTAAATTTTGTAATTTTTTGATTGTCTCCTTGGCCACAATGCAATTTGAAATGATTTGTGTTATTTTAGTGTACAAACATAATATTTAAGCAAATGCAAGTGAAAAGGACTCTAATAAGTCGTTGTTCCACTCCCCTCTAGACCTATATGCTTGACCTTACATTGACACTTGGGATTGTTATTTATAGTATTCATCCACTAAAGTGTATTTTATACAATTGAGTCTGTTATTTGTATTTTTCTTCAATTAACATATTCTAATATTATATCTTTCTCACCATTCAAAATGCAATGACATTAACAATATATTAAAAAATGAAAACATTCCATTTTTACAATTTTATAATTTTAAAGTCTTCTAACGATAAATGCACTATCAATAATTAGTTGAATTTAGATTTTTTAATTTTTTTATTTGTCTCCATGGTCAGAATGCAATTTGAAATGATTTGTGCTATTTTTGCGTACAAACATATTACTTAAGCAAAAGCAAGTGCAAAGGACTCTAATAAGAAGTTTTTCCACTCCCCTCTAGATGTATATACTTGACCCAACATTGACACTTAGGATTGCCATTTATAATATTCATGCACTAAATTGTATTTTATACAATTGACACCATTACTCGTATTTGTTCAATTAACATATTCAAATACTATGTTATAGTCGCCATTAAAAAGGAATACAATTAACAATATATTAAAAAAATGAAAACTTTGCATTTTTAAAATTTGTATAATTTTTAAAAAACTCCTATGGATAAAAAGTATTGTTAATAATCAATTGAATTGAAATTTTGTAATTTTTTTAATTGCATCCATGGTCAGAATGCAATTTGAGATGTTTTGTGCTATTTTTGTGTACAAACGTATACTTAACCAAAAGCAAGCGTAAGGACTGCTAATAAGAAGTTTTTCCACACCCCTCTCCTAATATGTGCTTGAATCAATAATTGAACCTTGGGATTGCTATTTATTAATATTCATTCACTAAAGTGTATTATGTACAATTGACTCTATTACTTATATTTTCTTCAATTAATTATATTCAAATAATATGTTTTTCTCACCTCTCAAAATGTAATCGCCACAGTGCAATTTGAAATGATTTGTGTTATTTAGTGTACCAAAACATAATGACTTATAGCCAAAAGTAAGTGCAAAGGGCTCTAATAAGGAAGTTTTTCCCACTCCCTCTAGATGTTATATGCTTGACTCAACATTGACACTTGGGATTGCATTTATATATATCCATTCCACTATGAAGTTCCCAACTTCACCTAGATCTAATAGTGTTGTGATACTGAGAGGGGGGTGAATCAGTATCACCACAATTTGCAATTCGCAGGAAAGTGAACAACTTCAATCTCTTCTTAAAAGCGAACTCTTTCTCAGATTCGACTAAGGTAGATCTATTGCTACTTACTAATCACAATAGTCCCCAAAGTCACCTTTCAGACACCTTGCCTAATAGACAATTCGGATGTTCTTGTTTAGGTCTTCGTTAGGTATGGGTTGGCTGATACTTTAGCTGCGTTCACAACTCAATTCAAAACACAGAACGTAAAGCAAATTAAGGACACACGAGATTTACGTGGTTCCGTCAACGTGACGTACATCCACGGTGGTAGGGACTCTCCCTTACCGAGACTATCCACTATACTTGAGAATTCCAGTTACAATGGATGTCTTAATCTTCTGCTCCTTTCACTATTGCAATTACTAAGCAAGTACAATACAAAGAGTGTCACTTACTGTGTCTACCCTTCGTCTAGCTTGTCTTGCCTCTGTTGAATTGAAAGGCTGCTCCACTGCCGCTTAGAAGTTCACCGCAACGCTCTCTAACCTCTCTTGAAGAAATCTAGAAATACGTTGAGTTCTTTCTGATGCTTCGCCAAATTCCTTCTCTAGGTTGTCTCACACAGCTCCTGCTTTCACCGTCTCAAGGTTTCACAGCTTGCACTCAAGCTTCTGGTCTGCCCTTTCACGTCTCACGGCCTGCCCCACGCTTCTGATCAGTCACGCCGTTGCACGTTCTGGTCTCACGCTCCTGGTCTGCTGTTTCACGTCTCTTGGCCTGCCTTACACTACTGGTTTTCTGGTTCACGTCTCTTGCCCTGCCTCACGCTTCTAGTCTGCTGTCTTCTCTTCCGGGTGGTCTCACGGATACCAGGTCTGCTGTCTTCTCTTCCGGGTGGTCTGTTTCTTATTTCTCCTCTTGCTGGTTGTGCGTTTTCTGGTTTGGTTGCAGGATGTGTTCTGGTTTGCTTGCAGGAGGCGTTTCTGGTTTGCTTGCAGGATGTGTTTCTGATCTCTTGCCGTTCTGCTCTCTCTTCCTTTTGGCCGGTTGCTGTAGGGTTGCTGTTTATTCAATTGTGTTGGCCCTCTGCCCTAGTTTTGTCTTCCAAGGCCTTTATATACTCTCTTTCCATAAAACCCTAATAGGGCTTACATGGCGGATTTACGTTCTTGCCCTTACGCGGCAGATTTACTTTCTTGCCCTTCCATGTGACTTACTGCCCTTCCCATATGACTTTACTCTCTTGCACACTTAACCCTAGTTGACAACAATTACCAACCCATACAAGGCTGTGGGAACAACAATCTCCCCTTTGTAATTGTTGGCAACATTCATAACAAAAGCCATTATGCAGCAGTCTTTCATAATCTTCTTGGAGTAACAATCCAGAAGCAGATGGATTACAACTCCCCTAAATATGCACTCCCCCTTCCTTAACAACTCCCCTGCACTGTTGCTTCTCTCCCCCTTGCCAACCAATTACAAATTTGAAAAACTTGCAAAGTAGAGATGGAGGATTCACCTGAACTTCAGGCTTGAGGAGGCATTTGCACAGACAGACTCATTCTGTGCTTTTCAAACAGCTCTGTGGACAAAGGTTTAGTTAGAATATCTGAGATTTGATCTTTAGTACCGACATACTCCAACTGAATTGTGCCCTCTTCCACTTGATCCTTGATAAAGTGATACCGGATGTCAATATGCTTGCTCCTTGAATGTTGAACTGGATTCTTGCTAAGATCAATTGCACTTTGATTATCACAAAGTACACTCACTGGTAACTTCACTTCAACACCCAAATCGGCCAATTGTCTTTGCATCCATATCACCTGAGTACATGCTGCACAAGCAGCCATATACTCAGCCTCCGCTGTGCTCAAAGCAACACTGTTTTGCTTTCTACTTAGCCATGCCAACACACTTTGAACCCAAGTAGAAGCTGCAGCCACTGGTTGATTTTCTATCATCTGTGCTTCCTGCCCAGTCTGCATCAGTGTATACTCGTAGTTTTACAGAATCCATGCAGGATACCACAAGCCCATTTCCAGTGTCCCCTTGAGGTATCTAGCATTCTTTTCACTGCCAACACATGAGATTCCTTAGGATCAGCTTGGAATCTGCTGGCGATGCACACAGCTTGCATGAGATCAGGCCTTGATGCTGTAAGGTACAGAAGGCTCCCTATCATCTTCCTGTATTCTGTAGGGCTTGTACTCCTTCCTTCCTGATCTTTTGTTAACTTGCAGCCCACTGTCATAGGGGTACTGACAGGTCTGCTATCCTCCATGCCAAACTTTTTCAGCATCTCTTTGGCATATTTTGTCTGAGAAATAAAAATACCTTCTTCACATTGTTTTATTTGTAATCCAAGAAAGTAGTCATTTCTCCAATCAATGACATCTCAAATTCCTCACTCATGTTCTGTGCAAATTCTTGGCATAGCGCAGAGTGATCCCCTCCAAAGATGATGTCATCTACATATACTATGGTTATCAGTTGGCCTTTCTCTGAGTTGAACACATATAGGTTATTATCAACTGTTCCTCTTTTGAAGTTCAACCTTCTCAAATACGCGTCCAGCCTGCTATACCATGCTCTTGGGGCTTGTTTAAGGCCATACAAGGTTTCTTCAGCTTGCACACATGTGTCTCATCCTCACTGATTTGTACTCCATTGGTTGTTCAATATACACTTCTTCTTTAGGAGCCCATTCAAAAAGGCTGATTTCACATCCATCTGGTAAACTTTATACCTCTTATGTGCTGCCAAAGCTAAGAACATTCTGATAGTTTCCAACCTTGCTACTGGTGCAAAAGTTTATCAACATCTACTCCTTCTACTGAGTGTAGCCTTTGCAACCAGCCTAGCCTTGTTCCTCACCACCTTGCCATCCTCATTGTGTTTATTTTTAAACACCCATTTTGTTCCTATGACATTCTTGTTAGTGGGTCTTGGAACTAGCTCCCATGTTTCATTCTTCTCGATTTGATCTAGCTCCTCATTGATAGCTTTGATCCATGCTTTGTCTTGTGCAGCCTCTTCAACAGATTTAGGTTCAACTTGTGAGAGTAAAGCAGTAGCTCCCACAATTCTTCTTCTTGTTGTAACTCCTGCTGATGGGTCACCTATTATCTGATTTCCTTGATGAGCACTGGTCCATGTCTTCTTTGTCTTTCTTTCTTGCACAGTCTTAGTTGCAAGAGAATCTCCTTCTTCATCTTCAGACTCACTCTTCTCTGAGTCTGAACTTACTTCTTTTCCCACTTCTTCATGTTGGTCAGATTCTTCATCTATCTTGAAGTCATCTTCTTCACCATCCTCAGCTTCTCCATTATGCGTTGTTTTCCAGTTTTCATCTATTCTCACATCACTGGAAGTGACCACTTTTCCCAGTTTATACAGAAAAACTCTGTAACCTTTTGTCTTTGCTGAGTATCCCACAAAGATGCCTTCATCTGACCTAGCATGAAATTTTCCCAAGTTTTGCTCCTTGTTCTTCACAAAACATGGGCTGCCAAAGATTCTAAGATACTTGGCTGTTGTCTTCTTCCCACTCCATAGCTCATATGGAGTCTTATCAGTATTGGGCCTTCTCTTGACTTGTTTAGCTTTGACAATTTACTCTTGTCTCCCGTCATGTGTGAAGTGCATCCACTGTCAAGGATCCACTGCTTATCCTTGTAGTCAGCTTTGAGTGCAATTTCAGCTATATTAGCCACCTCCCTTTTAGCTTTATATTCCTTCTTTTGAATTGGCTGGAAGATAGCTTTCTCCTTTTTCTCAGCTTTGACTACACCGCTTGTTTTCACTATGCCATTGAGTGCCTTCTCTTGCTCAGGAAGAAGTGTCATGCATCTCTTGGCATTATGGTCATCCTGCCCACACCTTTCACACTGTTCCAAGTCTCCCAATATAGCAAACTTGTTCTTTGAAACCACTGGTTTGGGCTTCCACCAACAATCCTTGTCAGTGTGTCCTTGCTTTTTACAGTATGTGCAAGAACTCACGACAGGTGTTCTCCTCTGAATTTTGTATTGTCTCCCCCTGTATACAGCATCATATCTTCTCAAGTTGGAGACATATACTGGCCTTCTCCACCAGCAGTTACTTGCCTTATGACCCCAAACTCCACAATAAAGACAGTGACCTTGAAACTGCCTCTTCTTGGGTCTAATCACAGCTTGTTTTCTTTTGTTCATTACTTGCTGTGTAGGCAACGTGGCTGGCTTCTTTGCTTGTGTGGCTTTCATTTCAGCTACCTTTTTCTCCTTCTTCTGTTCAGCCATAGCCCTTTGCTGGCTGATCTTCTTTTCTTCATTTTGTTTGCCACCCTAGGTTGCTTCTTCAAATCCTCTTTATTCTCAGCTATCTTCTCCTGAGTCACAACCTTCTCTTTCAACTTCTGTGGCACATTCTTATTATCTTTAGGCAATGCAGCCTCAGATTGCTGCACTTTCTCTTCATTCTTCTTTTCTCTTGCAGAACTTGTTTCTCCTATCATTTCAAGCTTCTGCACGTTCTCTTCACTCCTTTTGAGTTGTTGCTGAAGTCTCAGCAACTCTATCTCCATTTCTTCAATTGTTGAAGTCCTTGAGCCAAGCTCCATAGTAAGGTCTTCACATATTTTGATATGTTCTTCAAATCTTCTCTTCAAGTCAATATGTTCAGCCCTTATTTCATCCTTTTGACTTTCAGCTTCCTCAGACTTTGCTTCAACTTGTTTTATGTGGGCCTCGAACCTTCTTATGGTTCTGCCCCTTCTGATTATCTCCTTTGAAGCTGCTTCCAACTCAGCTTCAAAATCTGGTTCTTCTTCATCAACCTCCTCTTCCTCCTCAGAGGTTGAACTACCACCTTGAGTTGATGCCATAAAGGCATGCTCATCTGATGAGTCTACATCTTCCTCCTCATCGGCTTCTTTTGTCTGGCTCACATAACTCTTGAATGAGCCTCTCTTCTTCTTCTGTGGGCTAGCAGTCTTCTTGCTGGACTTCCTTGACTTGAATGATGGTCTTCTCCATTTTGAATTCTGCTCATCATCACCATCCTCATCTTCATCATCAAGTTTCACTTTGCACTGAGAAGCAAAGTGTCCAGTCTGTCCACAACGATAACATCTCAAGGACAACTATCCTTTTCCCTTCTTAGACCCCCTTTTGAATTTCCTTGTGAAGTATGCCAACACTTCACCTTCACTTTCTTCCTCATCATCATCATCATTCTCGCTGGATGATTCTTCCTCTTCTTTTATCTTCAAGTGTTTCATAGCTTTGAAAGCTGCCTCCTTTGATACCTTTGACGTTGAGGAGCTCTCAATTGACTTTATTCTCATCTCATATGCAATGAGATTGCACTGGAGATCATGTAGAGACATAGAATTGAGATCTCTACTCTCCTCTATGGCTGCCACCTTTGAGGCAAACCTCTCAGGCAGAATTCTCAGAATTTTCTTCACAATAGATGAGTCCTTCTTGTTCTTCCCATGACTTCTAAGATCGTTTACAGCATCAATAACCCTGGTGAAGAACTCTTGGACTGTCTCATTTTTCTGCATTCTGAGAGATTCATATCTCTCCTTGAAAACTTGAAGCTTGGCCTCCTTCATTCTGCCATCACCTTCATAGACTTTCTGCAATCTGTCCCATATCTCCTTGGCAGATTTGCAGTCCATAACTTTAGCATATTCAGCATCTGTCAATGCTGAAATGATGACATTTGAGGCCTTCCCATTTATCTCAAACTGTCTTAATTCCTCTGGGGTTGGATCTTTACCTTCTTCTGGAGGCTCAAAACCCTCCTGTACAGATTTCACCATGTTCATGCCCATGGTTGCAAATACCACCTGCATTCTCGCTCTCCACATATGGTAGTTGGTTCCATTGAAGATTGGAACCTTCTTGCTGTAAGTAGTGCTGGTGCTGGTACCGGCGTCCATTTCTCAATATGCTAAACAAGTTAAAACTTCTGGAGCTCTTCAAACTAGTACACCAAGCTGTTAAGCCTTATCCTGGTGAACCTGTGCTCTGATACCAATTGAAGTTCCCAACTTCACCCTAGGATCTAATAGTTTGTGATACTGAGAGGGGGGTGAATCAGTATCACCACAATTTGCAATTCACAGGAAAGTGAACAACTTCAATCTCTTCTTAAAAGCGAACTCTTTCTCAGATTCAACTAAGGTAGATCTATTGCTACCTACTAATCACAATAGTCCCCAAAGTCACCTTTCAGACACCTTGCCTAATAGACAATTCGGATGTTCTTGTTTAGGTCTTCGTTAGGTTATGGGTTGGCTGATACTTTAGCTGCGTTCACAACTCAATTCAAAACACAGAACGTAAAGCAAATTAAGGACACACGAGATTTACGTGGTTCCGTCAACGTGACGTACATCCACGGTGGTAGGGACTCTCCCTTACCGAGACTATCCACTATACTTGAGAATTCCAGTTACAATGGATGTCTTAATCTTCTGCTCCTTTCACTATTGCAATTACTAAGCAAGTACAATACAAAGAGTGTCACTTACTGTGTCTACCCTTCGTCTAGCTTGTCTTGCCTCTGTTGAATTGAAAGGCTGCTCCACTGCCGCTTAGAAGTTCACCGCAACGCTCTCTAACCTCTCTTGAAGAAATCTAGAAATACGTTGAGTTCTTTCTGATGCTTCGCCAAATTCCTTCTCTAGGTTGTCTCACACAGCTCCTGCTTTCACCGTCTCAAGGTTTCACAGCTTGCACTCAAGCTTCTGGTCTGCCCTTTCACGTCTCACGGCCTGCCCCACGCTTCTGATCAGTCACGCCGTTGCACGTTCTGGTCTCACGCTCCTGGTCTGCTGTTTCACGTCTCTTGGCCTGCCTTACACTACTGGTTTTTCTGGTTCACGTCTCTTGCCCTGCCTCACGCTTCTAGTCTGCTGTCTTCTCTTCCGGGTGGTCTCACGGATACCAGGTCTGCTGTCTTCTCTTCCGGGTGGTCTGTTTCTTATTTCTCCTCTTGCTGGTTGTGCGTTTCTGGTTTGGTTGCAGGATGTGTTTCTGGTTTGCTTGCAGGAGGCGTTTCTGGTTTGCTTGCAGGATGTGTTTCTGATCTCTTGCCGTTCTGCTCTCTCTTCCTTTTGGCCGGTTGCTGTAGGGTTGCTGTTTATTCAATTGTGTTGGCCCTCTGCCCTAGTTTTGTCTTCCAAGGCCTTTATATACTCTCTTCCATAAAACCCTAATAGGGCTTACATGGCGGATTTACGTTCTTGCCTTTACGCGGCAGATTTACTTTCTTGCCCTTCTATGTGACTTTACTGCCCTTCCATATGACTTTACTCTCTTACACACTTAACCCTAGTTGACAACAATTACAACCCATACAAGGCTGTGGGAACAACACACTAAAGTGTATTTTATACAATTGAGGCCGTTATTTGTATTTTTGTTCCATTAACATATTCAAAAATTATATTTTTCTTGCCATTCAAAATGCAATGACATTAACAATATATTAAAAAATGAAAACTTTGCATTTTTAAAATTTTTATAATTTTAAAGACTTCTAGGGATAAATGCATTGTCAATAATTAGTTGAATTTAAATTTTGTAATTTTTTGAATTGTCTCCTTGGCTAGAATGCAATTTGAAATGATTTGTGCTATTTTTGTGTACAAACATATTTCTTAAGCAAAAGTAAGTGCAAAGGACTCTAATAAGAAGTTTTCCCACTCCCCTCCATAGATATATCCTTAACCCAACATTTACGCTTGGAATTGCGATATATAATATTCATCCACTAAAGTGTATTTTATACAATGAACTCTATTACTTATATTTTTCTTCAATTAAGATATTCAAATATTATGTTTTTCTCACCTCTTAAAATGTAATGCATTAATAGAAAATTTAAAATTCAAAATATTTGATTTTTTCAATTTCTAGAATTTTAAAGTTTTGTCGCGATAAATGCATTGCCAATAATTAGTTGAATTTAAATTTTGTAATTTTTTTCATTGTCTCCTTGGCCATAGTTCAATTTGAAATGATTTGTGTTATTTTTGTGTACAAACATAATACTTAAGCAAAAGCAAGTGTAAAGGACTCTAATAACAAGTTTTTTCACACCCCTCTAGATGCATATGCTTGACCCAACATTGGCACTTGGGATTGCTATTTATAATATTCATCGACTAAATTGTATTTTATACAATTGATCGCATTACCCGTATTTTTGCTAAATTAACATCTTCAAATATTATGTTTTTCTCGCTACTCAAAATCCAATGACATTAATAATATATTAAAAAAATGAAAACATTGCGTTTTTAAAATTTTTATAATTTTAAAGTTTTCTAGGGATAAATGCATTGTCAATAATCAATTGAATTTAAATTTGATAATTTTTTTAATTGTCTCCATGGTTAGAATGCAATTTGAAATGATTTGTGCTATTTTGTGTACAAACATATTACTTAAGAAAAAGCAAGTGCAAAGGACTCTAATAAGAAGTTTTCCCACTCCCCTCCACCGATATATTTCTGACCCAACATTGACACTTAGGTTTGCTATTTATAATATTCATCCACTAAAGTGTATTTTATACAATTGATTGCATTACTTATATTTTTTTTGAATTAACATATTCCAATATTTTGTTTTTCTCACCACTTAAAATGCAATGACATTAACAATATATTAAAAAAATGAAAACGTTGCATTTTTATAATTTTTAAGTCTTTTAGCGATAAATGCATTGTCAATAATCAATTGAATTTAGATTTTGTAATTTTTTTAATTGTCTCCATGGTTAGAATGCAATTTGAAATGATTTGTGCTATTTTTGTGTACAAACATATTACTTAAACAAAAACAAGTGTAAAGGTCTCTAATAAGGAGTTCTCCCACTAGCCTCTAGAGATATATGCTTGTCCTAACATTGATAATTAGGATTGCTATTCATAATATTTATCCACTAAAGTGTATTTTTTACAATTGACTCCATTACTTATATTTTTCTTTAATTAAGATATTCAAATATTATATTTTTCTCACCTCTCAAAATGCAATTGCATTAATAATAAATTTAAAATTCAAAACATTCCATTTTCTCAATTTCTAGAATTTTAAAGTTTTCTTGGGATAAATGCATTGTCAATAATCAGTTGAATTTAAATTTTGTAATTTTTTTGATTGTCTCCTTGGCCACAATGCAATTTGAAATGATTTGTGTTATTTTAGTGTACAAACATAATATTTAAGCAAATGCAAGTGAAAAGGACTCTAATAAGAAGTTGTTCCATTCCCCTCTAGACCTATATGCTTGACCTTACATTGACACTTGGGATTGTTATTTATAGTATTCATCCACTAAAGTGTATTTTATACAATTGAGTCTGTTATTTGTATTTTTCTTCAATTAACATATTCTAATATTATATCTTTCTCACCATTCAAAATGCAATGACATTAACAATATACTAAAAAATGAAAACATTCCATTTTTACAATTTTTATAATTTTAAAGTCTTCCAACGATAAATGCACTGTCAATAATTAGTTGAATTTAGATTTTTTAATTTTTTTTATTTGTCTCCATGGTCAGAATGCAATTTGAAATGATTTGTGCTATTTTTCCGTACAAACATATTACTTAAGCAAAAGCAAGTGCAAAGGACTCTAATAAGAAGTTTTTCCACTCCCCTCTAGATGTATATACTTGACCCAACATTGACACTTAGGATTGCCATTTATAATATTCATGCACTAAATTGTATTTTATACAATTGACACCATTACTCGTATTTGTTCAATTAACATATTCAAATACTATGTTATAGTCGCCATTAAAAAAGGAATACAATTAACAATATATTAAAAAATGAAAACTTTGCATTTTTAAAATTTGTATAATTTTAAAAACTCCTATGGATAAAAGTATTGTTAATAATCAGTTGAATTGAAATTTTGTAATTTTTTTAATTGCATCCATGGTCAGAATGCAATTTGAGATGTTTTGTGCTATTTTTGTGTACAAACGAATTACTTAACCAAAAGCAAGCATAAAGGACTCTAATAAGAAGTTTTTCCACACCCCTCGCCTAATATGTGCTTGAATCAATATTGAACCTTGGGATTGCTATTTATAATATTCATTCACTAAAGTGTATTTTGTACAATTGACTCTATTACTTATATTTTTCTTCAATTAACATATTCAAATAATATGTTTTTCTCACCTCTCAAAATGTAGTGGCATTAACAATAAATTTAAAATTAAAAACATTCCATTTTTTCAATTTTTACAATTTTAAAATTTTCTAGGGACAAATGCATTGTCAATAATTAGTTGAAATTAAATTTTGTAATTTTTTCAATTGTCTCCTTGGCCATAATGCAATTTGAAATGATTTGTGTTATTTTTGTGTACAAACATAATACTTAACTAAAAGCAAGTGCAAAGGACTATAATAAGAAGTTTTTTCACTCCCCTCTAGATGTATATGCTTGACCCAACATTGACACTTGGGATTGCTATTTATAATATTCATGCATGAAATTGTATTCTATACAATCGACTCCACTACTCATATTTTTGTTCAAGGAACATCTTTAAATATTATATTTTTGTCGCCATTCAAAATGGATTGGCATTAACAATATATTAAAAAACGAAAAAATTGCATTTTAGAAATTTTTATAATTTTAAAGACTTTTAGGGATAAATGCATTGTCAATAATCTGTTGAATTTAAATTTTGTAATTTTTTTAATTGTCTGCTTGGCAATAATGGAATTTGAAATGATTTGTGCTATTTTTGTGTACAAACGTATTACTTAACCAAAAGCAAGTGCAAAGGACTCTAATAGGAAGTTTTCCCACTCCCTTGCAGCAATATATGCTTGACCCAACATTGATGCTTGGGATTGCTATTTATAATATTCATTTACTAAAGTCTATTTTATACAATTGACTCTATTACTTATATTTTTCTTCAATTAACATATTCAAATATTATGTTTTTCTCACGTTTTAAAATGTAATGACATTAATAATAAATTTAAAATTGAAAACATTCCATTTTTTCAATTTTTAGAATTTTAAAATTTTCTAGGGATAAATGCATTGTCAATAATCAGTTGAATTTAAATTTTGTAATTTTTTTAATTGTCTGCTTGGTAATAATGCAATTTGAAATGATTTGTGCTATTTTTGCGTACAAATGTATTACTTAAGCAAAAGCAAGTGCAAAGGACTCTAATAAGAAGTTTTACCACCCCCCTCTAGATGTATATGCTTGACCCAACATTAATACTTAGGATTGCTATTTATAATATTCATGTACTAAATTGTATTTTATACAATTGACTCAATTAATTATAGTTTTCTTCAATTAACATATTCAAATATTATGTTTTCCTCACATCTCAAAATGCAATGACATTAATAATAAATTTAAAATTTAAAACTTTCCACTTTTTTGAATTTTTAGAATTTTAAAGTTTTCCAGGGATAAATGCATTGTCAATAATCAGTTAAATTTAAATTTTGTAGGTTTTTTTATTGTCTCCGCGGCCCACAATGCAGTTTGAAATGATTTGTGCTATTTTTGTGTACAAATGTATTACTTAAGCAAAAGCAAGTGCAAAGGACTCTAATAAGATGTTTTTCCACTCCCCTCTAGATGTATATTCCTGACCCAACATTGACACTTGAGATTGCTATTTATAATATTGATGCACTAAATTGTATTTTATACAATTACTTATATTTTTGTTCAACTAACATCTACAAATATTATGTTTTCCTCGCCACTCAAAATGGAATGGCATTAACAATATATTAAAAAAATCAAAACATTGCATATTTACAATTTTTATAATTTTAAAGTCTTTTAGTGGCAAAGGCATTGTCAATAATCAGTTGAATTTAGATTTTGTACTTTTTTTAATAGTCTCCATGGTCAAAATGCAATTTGAAATGATTTGTGCTATTTTTGCGTACAAACATATTACTTAAGCAAAAGCAAGTGCAAAGGAATTTAATAAGAAGTTTTCCCACTCTTTTCTAGATGTTTATGCTTGACCCAACATTGATGCTTGGGATTGCAATTTATAATATTCATCCACTAGAGTGTATTTTATACAATTGACTCCATTACTTATATTTCTCTTCAATGAACATATAAAAAAAATATGTTTTTCTCACCTCTCAAAATGCAATGACATTAACAATAAATTTAAAATTCAAAACATTCCATTTTTCCAATTTTTAGAATTTTAAGGTTTTCTAAAGTTAAATACATTGTCAATAATCAGTTGAACTTAAATTTTGTAATGTTTTTTATTGTCTCCTTGGCCACAATGCAATTTGAAATGATTTGTGCTATTTTTGTGTACAAACGTATTACTTAAGCAAAAACAGTTGCAAAGGAATCTAATAAGAAGTTTTCCCACTCCCCTCCACAGATATATGCTTGGCCCAACATTGATGCTTATTCATCCATTAAAGTGTATTTTATATAATTGACTCCATTACTTATATTTTTCTTCAATTATCATTATCAAATATTATGTTTTTCTCACCTCTCAGAATGCAATGATATTAATAATAAATTTAAAATTCAAAACATTCAATTTTTTCAATTTTTATAATTTTAAAGTTTTCTAAGGATAAATGCATTATCAATAATCTGTTGAACTTAAATTTTGTAACTTTTTTGATTGTCTCCTTGGCCACAATTCAATTTGAAATGATTTGTGTTATTTTTGCATACAAGCATAATACTTAAGTAAAAGCAAGTGCAAAGGACTCTAATAAGAAGTTTTTCCACTCCCCTTTAGATGTATATGCTTGACCCAACATTGACACTTGGGATTGCTATTTATAATATTCATTCACTAAATTGTATTTTATACAATTGACTCAAATTACTTATAGTTTTCATCAATTAACATATTTAAATATTATGTTTTTCTCCACTCCCAAAATGTAATGACATTAATAATAAATTTAAAATTCAAAACAATCTATTTTTTTATTTTTAGAATTTTAAAGTTTTCTAAGGATAAATGCATTTTCAATAATCTGTTGAACTTAAATTTTGTAGTTTTTTTTTTATTGTATCCTTTGCCACAATGCAATTTGAAATGATTTGTGCTATTTTTGTGTACAAATGTATTACTTAAGCAAAAGCAAGTGCAAAGGACTCTAGTAAGAGGTTTTCCCACTCCCTTCTAAAGATATATGCTTGACCCAACATTGATGCTTGGGATTGTTATTTATAATATTCATTCACTAAAGTGCATTTTATAAAATTAACTACATTACTTATATTTTTCTTCAATTAACATATTCAAATATTATATTTTCCTCACATCTCCAAATGCTGTGACATTAATAATAAATTTAAAATTCAAAACATTCCATTTTTTCAATTTTTAGAATTTTAAAGTTTTCTAGGGATAAATGCATTGTCAATAATCAATTGAATTTAAAATTTGCAAGTTTTTTTATTGTCTCCTTGGCCACAATGTAGTTTGAAAAGATTTGTGTTATTTTTGTGTACAAACGTATTACTTAAGCAAAAGCAAGTGCAAAGGACTCTAATAAGAAGTTTTCTCACCCTCCTCTAGATGTATATGCTTGTCCTAACATTGACACTTGGGATTGCTATTTATAATATTGATGTACTAAATTGTATTTTATACAATTGACTTAATTACTTGTATTTTTGTTCAATTAACATCTTCAAATATTATGATTTTCTCGCCACTCAAAATGGAATGGCACTGACAATATATTAAAAAAAATCAAAACATTGCATATTTGCAATTTTTATAATTTTAAAGTCTTCTAACGATAAATGCATAGTCAATAATCAGTTCAATTTAAATTTTGTAATTTGTTTAGTTGTCTCCTTAGCCAGAATGCAATTTGAAATGATTTGTGCTATTTTTGTGTACAAACATATAACTTATGCAAAAGCAAGTGCAAAGGACTCTAATGAGAAGTTTTTCCACTCCCCTCCACAGATATATGCTTGACGCAACATTAATGCTGGGGATTGCTATTATAATATTCATCCACTAAAGTGTATTTTATACAATTGACTCCATTACTTATATTTTTTTTCACTTAACATATTCTAATATTATGTCTTTCTCACCTTTCAAAATGCAATGACATTAATAATAAATTTAAAATGCAAAACATTCCACTTTCTGAATTTCTAGAATTGTAAAATTTTGTAGGCATAAATGCATTCGCAATAATCTGTTGACTTTAAATTTTGTAATTTTTTTGATTGTCTCCTTGGCCACAATTCAATTTCAATTGATTTGTGCTATTTTGTGTACAAACGAATTATTTAAGCAAAAGCAAGTGCAAAGGTCTCTAATAAGAAATTTTTCCACTCGCCTCTAGATGTATATGTTTGACCCAACATTGATACTTGGAATTGCTATTTAAAATATTGATGCACTAGATTGTATTTTATACAATTGACTCAATTACTTATAGGTTTCTTCAATTAACATACTCAAATATTATGTTTTTCTCACCTCCCAAAATGCAATGACATTA
The DNA here is from genome assembly GCA_020883675.1 of Bruguiera gymnorhiza. Classification (NCBI taxonomy): domain Eukaryota; kingdom Viridiplantae; phylum Streptophyta; class Magnoliopsida; order Malpighiales; family Rhizophoraceae; genus Bruguiera; species Bruguiera gymnorhiza. The sequence continues at coordinate 26,518 of JAIRCJ010000330.1, forward strand.
ATAATAAATTTAAAATTCAAAACATTCCATTTTTTTGATTTTTAGAATTTTAAAGTTTTGTAGGAATAAATGCATTGTCAATAATCTATTGAACTTAAATTTTGTAATTTTTTCGATTGTCTCCTTGGCCAGAATGCAATTTGAAATGATTTGTGCTATTTTTGTGTACAAACGTATTACTTAAGCAAAAACAAGTGCAAAGGACTCTTATAAGAAGTTTTCCCACTCCCCTCTAGAGATATATGCTTAACCCAACATTGATGCTTGGGATTGTTATTTATAATATTCATCCACTAAAGTGTATTTTATAAAATTGACTTCATTACTTATATTTTTCTTCAATTAACATATTCAAATTTTATATTTTTCTCACCTCTCAAAATGCAATGACATTAATAATAAATTTAAAATTCAAAACATTCCATTTTTTTCAATTTTTAGAATTTTAAGGTTTTCTAGGGATAAATGCATTGTCAATAATCAGTTGAATTTAAATTTTGCAAGTTTTTTGATTGTCTCCTTAGCCATAATGCAATGTGAAATGATTTGTGCTATTTTTGTGTACAAACGTATGCTTAACCAAAAGCAAGTGTAAAGGACTCTAATAAGAAGTTTTCCCACTACCCTCCCTTGATATATGCTTGAATCAACATTGACCCTTGGGATTGCTATTTATAGTATTCATTCAATAAAGTGCGCTTTATACAATTGACTCCATTACTTATATTTTTCTTCAATTAACATATTCAAATAATATGTTTTTCTCACATCTCAAAATGCAATGACATTAACAATAAATTTAAAATTCAAAACATTCCATTTTTTCAATTTTTAGAATTTTAAAGTTTCTTAGGGATAAATGCATTGTCAATAATCAGTTGAATTTAAATTTTGCAAGTTTGTTGATTGTCTCCTTGTCCATGATGCAATTTGAAATGATTTGTGTTATTTTTGTGTACAAACATATTATTTAACCAAAAGTAAGTGTAAATGACTCTAATAAGAAGTTTTCTCACTCCCTTCCCCTGATATATGGTTGAATCAACATTGACCCTTGGGATTGCTATTTCTAATATTCATTCACTAAAGTGTATTTTATACAATTGACTCAATTACTTGTATTTTTATTCAATTAACATCTTCAAATATTATGTTTTTTTGGCCACTCAAAATGGAATGACATTAACAATATATTAAAAAAAATCAAAACATTGCATTTTTACAATTTTTATAATTTTAAAGTCTTTTAGCGATAAATGCATTGTCAATAATCAGTTGAATTTAAATTTTGTAATTTCTTTAATTGTCTCCTTAGCCAGAATGCAATTTGAAATGATTTGTGCTATTTTTGTGTACAAACATATAACTTATGCAAAAGCAAGTATAAAGGACTCTAATGAGAAGTTTTCCTACTCCTGTCCACAAATATATGCTTGACCTAACATTGATACTTTGGANATATTATTTTAACCAAAAGTAAGTGTAAATGACTCTAATAAGAAGTTTTTCTCACTCCCTTCCCTTGATATATGCTTGAATCAACATTGACCCTTGGGATTGCTATTTATAATATTCATTCACTAAAGTGTATTTTATACAATTGACTCAATTACTTGTATTTTATTCAATTAACATCTTCAAATATTATGTTTTTTTGGCCACTCAAAATGGAATGACATTAACAATATATTAAAAAAAATCAAAACATTGCATTTTTACAATTTTTATAATTTTAAAGTCTTTTAGCGATAAATGCATTGTCAATAATCAGTTGAATTTAAATTTTGTAATTTCTTTAATTGTCTCCTTAGCCAGATGCAATTTGAAATGATTTGTCCTATTTTTGTGTACAAACATATAACTTATGCAAAAGCAAGTATAAAGGACTCTAATGAGAAGTTTTCCTACTCCTGTCCACAAATATATGCTTGACCTAACATTGATACTTGGGATACTATTTATAATATTCATCTACTAAAGTTGTATTTATATAATTGATTCCATGACTTATATTTTTCTTCAATTAACATATTCAAATATTATGTTTTTCTCACCTCTCAAAATGCAATGGTATTAACGATAAATTTAAAATTCGAAACATTCCATTTTTTCAATTTTTAGAATTTTAAAGTTTTCTAGTGATAAATGCATTGTCAATAATCAGTTGAATTTAAATTTTGCAATTTTTTAAATTGTCTCCTTAGCCACAATGCAATTTGAAATGATTTGTGCTATTTTTGTGTACAAACATAAGATTTAAGCAAACGCAAGTGTAAAGGACTCTAATAAGAAGTTTTCCCACTCCCCTCTAGATGTATCTACTAGGTCCAACATTGACACTTGGGATTACTATTTATAATATTCATCCACTAAAGTGTATTTTCTATAATTGAATCTATTACTTGTATTTTTGTTTAATTAACATATTCATATATTATGTTTTTGTCGCCATTCAAAATTGAATGGCGTTAACAACATATTAAAAAACGAAAGCATTGCATTTTTAAAATTTTTATAATTTTAAATATTTCTAGGGATAAATGCATTGTCAAGAATCAGTTGAATTTAAATTTTGTAATTTTTTTAATTGTCTCTTGGCCACAATGCAATTTGAAATGATTTGTGCTATTTTTGTGTACAAACATATTACTCAAGCAAAAGTTAGTGCAGAGGACTCTAAGAAGAAGTTTTCCCACTCCCCTCCACTGATATGGTTAGCCCAACATTGACGCTTGAGATTGCTATTTATAATATTCATCCACTAAAGTGTATTTTATAGAATTGACTCTATTACTTATATTTTTTTGCAATTAACATATTCAAATATTATGTTTTTCTCACCTCCCAAAATGCAATGACATTAATAATAAATTTAAAATTCAAAACAGTCCATTTTTTCAATTTTTATAATTTTAAAGTTTTCTAGGAATAAATGTATTGCCCATAACCAGTTAAATTTAAATTTTGAAATTTTTTGATTGTCTCCTTAGCCATAATGCAATTTGAAATGATTTGTGCTATTTTTCTTTACAAACAAAATACTTAAGCAAAAGTAGGTGCAAAGGACTCTAATAAGAAGTTTTTCCACTCCCCTCTAAATGTATATGCTTGTCCCAACATTCACACTTGCGATTCCTATTTATAATATTCATCCATTAATGTGTATTTTCTATAATTGAGTCCATTACTTATATTTTTGTTCAATTAACATATTTCATGTATTAATATATTAATACATGAAATAGAATGACACTAACAATATATTAAAAAAATGAAAACTTTACATTTAAAGACTTCCAGGGATAAATGTTTTGTTAATAATCAGTTAAATTTAAATTTTGTAATTTTTTAATTGTCTCCTTGGCCATAATGCAATTTGAAATGATTTGTGCTATTTTTGTGTACAAACTTATTACTAGAGCAAAAGCAAGTGTAAAGGACTCTAATAAGAAGTTTTCCCACTCCCTTCCCTTGATATGTGCTGAAATCAACATTGACCCTTGGGATTGTTATTTATAATATTTATTTACTAAAGTGTATTTTATACAATTGACTCCATTACTTATATTTTTCTTCAACTAACATATTCAAATAATATGTTTTTCTCACCTCTCAAAATATAATGGCATTAACAATAAATTTAAAGTTCAAAACATTCCATTTTTTCAATTTTTAGAATTTTAAAACTTTCTAGGGAGAAATGCATTCTCAATAATCAGTTGAACTAAAATTTTGTAATTTTTTTGATTGTCTCCTTAGCCACAATGCAATTTGAAATGATTTGGGTTATTTTTGTGTACAAACGTAATACTGAAGCAAAAGCAAGTGCAAAAGACTAATAAAAAGTTTTTCCACTCCCCTCTAGATGTATATGCTTGACCCAACATTGATGCTTGGGATTGCTATTTATAATATTGATGCACTAAATTATATTTTATATAATTGACTCAGTTACTCGTATTTTTATTCAATTAACATCTTCAAATATTATGATTTTCTTGCCACTCAAAATGGAATGACATTGACAATATATTAAAAAAATCAAAACATTGCATTTTTACAATTTTTATTATTCTAAAGTATTCTAGCGATAAATGCATAGTCAATAATCAGTTCAATTTAAATTTTGCAATTTTTTTAGTTGTCTCCTTAGCCAGAATACAATTTGAAATGATTTGTGCTATTTTTGTGCACAAACATATTACTTAAGTAAAAGCAAGTCCAAAAGACTCTAATAAGAAGTCTTCCCATTCCCCTCCACAGATATATGCTTGAGTGAACATTGATGCTTGGCATTGCTATTTATAATATTGATCCACTAAAGTGTATCTTATTCAATTGACTCCATTACTTATGTTTTTCTTTGATTAAAATATTCAAATATTATGTTTTACTCACCTCTCAAAATGCAATGACATTAATAATAAATTTAAAATTCAAAACGTTCCATTTTTTCAAGTTTTAGACTTTTAAAGTTTTCTAGGGATAAATGCATTGTCAATAATTAGTTGAACTTAAATTTTTTAATTTTTTCAATTGTTGCCTTGGCCACAATGCAATTTGAAATGATTTGGGTTATTTTTGTGTATAAACGTAATACTTAAGCAAAAGCAAGTGCGAAGGACTCTAATAAGAAGTTTTTCCACTCCTCACTAGATGTATATGCTTGACCTAACATTGACACTTGGGATTACTTTTTATAATATTGATGCACTAAATTGTATTTTATACAATTGACTCAATTACTCGTATTTTTGTTCAGTTAACATCTTCAAATATTATGTTTTCTCGCCACTCAAAATGGAATGGCATTGATAATATATTAAAAAAATCAAAACATTGCATTTTTACAATTTTTATCATTTTAAAGTCTTTTAGCAGTAAATGTATTGTTCATAATCAGTTGAATTTAAATTTTGCAATTTTTTTAGTTGTCTCTTTTGCCAGAATGCAATTTGAAATGATTTGTGCTATTTTTGTGTACAAACATATTTCATAAGCAAAATTAAGTGCAAAGGACTCTCATAAGAAGTTTTCCCACTCCCCTCCACAGATATATGCCTGAGCCAACATTGATGCTTGGCTTTGCTATTTATAATATTCATCCACTAAAGTGTATCTCATTCAATTTACTCAATTACTTATGTTTTTCTTCAATTAACATATTAAAAAATTATGTTTTTCTCACCTCTCAAAATGCAATGACATTAATAATAAATTTAAAATTCAAAATATTCCATTTCTTCAATTTTTAGAATCTTAAAGTTTTCTAGGGATAAATGCATTATCAATAATCTGTTGAATTTAAATTTTGTAATTTTTTTGATTGTCTCCTTGGTCACAATGCAATTTGAAATGATTTGTGCTATTTTTGTGTACAAACATATTACTCAAGCAAAATCAAGCGTTGAGGACTCTCTGAAGAAGTTTTTCGACTCCCCTCCACTGATATATGGTTGACCCAACATTGACGCTTGGGATTGCTATTTATAATATTCATTCACTAAAGTGTATTTTATACAATTGACTCCATTGCTTATATTTTTGTGCAATTAACATATTCAAATATTATGTTTTTCTTATCTCCCAAAATGCAATGACATTAATAATAAATTTAAAATTCAAATCATTCCATTTTTTTAATTTTTAGAATTTGAAAGTTTTCTAGGGATAAATGCATAGTCCATAACCAGTTAAATTTAAAATTTGAAATTTTTTTGATTGTTTCCTTGGCCACAAAGCAATTTGAAAATGATTTGTGTTATTTTTCTGTACAAACATAATACTTAAGCAAAAACAGGTGCAAAGGACTCTAATAAAAAGGTTTTCCTCTTCCCTCTAGATGTATATGCTTGTCCCAACAGTGACACTTGGGTTTGCTATTTATAATATTCATCCACTAAAGCATATTTCCTACAATTGAATCCGTTACTTATATTTTTGTACAATTATCATATTCATATATTATGTTTTTGTCACCCTTCAAAATGGAATGACATTAACAATATATTAAAAAAATGAAAACATTTCATTTTTAAAGTCTTTAAAATTTTGAAGACTTCTAGGGATAAATGCATTATCAATAACCAGTTGAATTTTAATTTTGTAATTTTTTTCATTGTCTCCTTGGCAAGAATGTAATTTGAAATGATTTGTGCTATTTTTGTGTACAAACGTATTGCTTAACCAAAAGCAAGTGTAAAGGACTCTAATAAGAAGTTTTCCCACTACCCTCCCTTGATATATGCTTGAATCAACATTGACCCTTGGGATTGCTATTTATAATATTTATTCATTAAAGTGTATTTTATACAATTGACTCCTTTACTTATATTTCTCTTCATTTCACATATTCAAATAATATGTTTTTCTCACCTCTCAAAATGCAATGACATTAACAATAAATTTAAAATTCAAAACATTCCATTTTTTCAATTTTTAGAATTTTAAAGTTTTTTAGGAGTAAATGCATTGTCAATAATCAGTTGAACTTAAATTTGGTAATTTTTTCGATTGTGTCCTTGGCCACAATGCAATTTGACATGATTTGTGTTATTTTAGTGTACAAACGTAATACTTAAGCAAAAGCAAGTGCAAAGGACTCTAATAAGAAGTTTTTCCACTCCCCGCTAGATGTATATGCTTGACCAAACATTGACACTTGGGATTGCTATTTATAATATTCATTCACTAAAGAGTGTTTTCTACAATTGAGTCTGTTACCTGTATTTTTGTACAATTAACATATTCGCATCTTATGTTTTTGTTGCAATTCAAAATGGAATGACATTAACAATATATTACAAAATGATAACTTTGCATTTGAAAAATTTTTATAATTTTAACGACTTCTAGCGATAAATGCATTGTCAATGATTAGATGAATTTTAATTTTGTAATTTTTTTCATTGTCTCCTTGCCCAGAATGCAATTTGAAATGATTTGTGCTATTTTGTGTACAAATATATTTCTTTAGTAGAAGTAAGTGCAAAGGACACAATTAAAAAGTTTCTCCACTCTCCTCTAGATGGATCTGTTTGGCCAAACATTGACACCTAGGATTGCTATTTGTAATATTCATCCACTAAAGTGTATTTTCTACAATTGAGTCAGTTACTTGTATTTTTGTTTAACTAACATATTCACATATTATATTTTTGTCACCATTCAAAATTGAATGGCATTAACAATATATTAAAAAATGAAAACTTTGCATTTTTAAAATTTTTATAATTTATATATTTCTAGGGATAAAGACATTGTCAATAATCAGTTGAATTTAAATTTTGTAATTTTTTAATTGTCTCCTTAGCCACAATGCAATTTGAAATGATTTGTGTTATTTTTCTGTACAAACATAATACTTAAGCAAAAGCAGGTGCAAAGGACTTTAATAGGAAGGTTTTCCTCTTCCCTCTAAATGTATATGCTTGTCCCAACATTGACACTTGGAATTGCTATTTATAATATTCATCCACTAAAGCGTATTTCCTACAATTGAATCCATTACTTGTATTTTTGTACAATTAACATATTGACATATTATATTTTTGTCGCCATTCAAAATGGAATGACATTGACAATATATTAAAAAAACAAAAACATTGCATTTTGAAAATATTTATAATTTTAAATATTTCTAGGGATAAATGCATTGTCAATAATCAGTTGAATTTAAATTTTGTAATTTTTTTAATTGTCTCCTTGACCACAATGCAATTTCAAATGATTTATGCTATTTTTGTGTACAAACATATTACTCAAGCAAAAGCAAGTGCAGAGGACTCTAATAAGAAGTTTTCCCACTTCCCTCCATTGATATATGGTTGACCCAACATTGATGCCTGGGATTGATATTTATAATATTCATCCACTAAAGTGTATTTTATACAATTGACTCCATTACTTATATTTTTGTGCAATTAAGATATTCAAATATTATATTTTTCTCATCTCTCAAAATGCAATGACATTAATAATAAATTTAAAATTCAAAACATTCCATTTTTTCAATTTTTAGAATTTTAAAGTTTTCTAAGGATAAATGCATTGTCCATAACCAATTAAATTTAAAATTTGAATTTTTTTTATTGTCTCCTTGGCCACCATGAAATTTGAAATGATTTGTGTTATTTTTCTGTACAAACATAATACTTAAGCAAAAGCAGGTGCAAAGGACTCTTATAAGAAGGTTTTCCTCTTCCCTCTAGATGTGTATGCTTGTCCCAACATTGACACTTAGGATTGCTATTTATAATATTCATCCACTAAAGTGTATTTCCTACAATTGAGTCCATTACTTGTATTTTGTACAATTAACATATTCACATATTATGTTTTGTCACCATTCAAAATGGAATGACATTAACAATATATTAAAAAAACGAAAACATTGCATTTTTAAAATCCTTATAATTTTAAAGACTTTTAGGGATAAATGCATTATCAATAATCAGTTGAATTTTAATTTTGTAATTTTTTTAATTCTCTCCTTAGCCAGAATGCAATTTGAAATGATTTGTGCTATTTTGTGTACAAACATATTTCTTAAGCAGAAGTAAGTCCAAAGGACTTAATTAAGAAGTTTTTCCACTTCCCTCTAGATGTATCTGCTTGGCCAAACATTGACACTTGGGATTGCTATTTGTAATTTTCATCCACTAAAGTGTATTTTCTACAATAGAGTTCGTTACTTGTATTTTTGTTTAACTAATAGATTCATATATTATGTTTTTGTCGCCATTTCCAAATTAAATGACATTAATAATATAATTTAAAAATCAAAACATTGCATTTTTCAATTTTTAGAATTTTAAATTTTCTAGGGATAAATGCATTGTCAATAATCAGTTGAATTTAAATTTGTAATTTTTTAATTGTCTCCTTGGCCACAATGCAATTTGAAATGATTTTGTGCTATTTTTGTGTACAAACATATTACTTAAGCAAAAGCAAGTGCAAAGGACTCTAATAAGAAGTTTTCCCACTCCCTCCACTAATATATATGCTTGACCCAACATTGACACTTGGATTGTTATTTATAATATTCATCCACTAAAGTGTATTTTTTACAATTGACTTCATTACTTATATTTTTGCAATTAACATATTCAAATATTATGTTTTTCACCATCTCAAAATGCAATGACATTAACAAATAAATTTAATTTAAAACATTGCATTTTTTCATTTTTAGAATTCTAAAGTTTTCTAGGGATAAATGCATTGTCAATAATCAATTAAATTTAAATTTTTAATTTTTTTTTTGATTGTCTCCTTGGCCACAATGCAATTTGAAATGATTTGTTCTTATTTCTGTGTACAAACATATACTTAAGCAAAACCAAGTGCAAAGGACTATAATAAGAAGTTTTCCACTCTCCTCTAGATGTATAGCTTCGCCCAACATTGACACTTGTGATTGCTATTTATAATATTCATCCACTAAAGTGTATTTTCTACAATTGAGTTCGTTACTTGTATTTTTGTTTAATTAATAGATTCACATATTATGTTTTTGTTGCCATTCAAAAATGGAATGACATTAACAATATATTAANTGGCCGTAAAGCAATTTGAAATGTGTTTTGTTTTATTTTTCTGTACAAAAATAATACTTCAGCAAAAGCAAGTTGCAGAGGACTTAATAAGAAGTTTTTCCACTCCCCTCTAGATGTATATGCTTGACCCAACATTGACACTTGGGATTGCTATTTAGAATATTTATGCACTAAATGTATTTATGCAATTAAGTCCGTTACTTGTATTTTTGTTGAATGAAAATTTCACATTTTATGTTTTTGCTGCCATTCAAAATGGAATGCAATTAACAATATATTAAAAAACAAAATGTTTAAATTTTAATATTTTTACAATTTTAAAGACTTCTAGCGATTAATGCATTATCAATAATTAGTCGAATTTAAATTTTGTGATTTTTTTAATTGTCCCTTTGACCACAATGCTATTGGAAATGATTTGTGTTGTTTTTGTGTACAAACATATTACTTAAGCAAAAGCAAGTGCAAAAGACTCTAATAAGAAGAATTTTAACTCCTCTCTAGATGTATATGGTTGACCCAACATGACACTTGGGATTGCTATTTATAATATTCATTACTAAATTGTTTTTAGGCAATTGAATTCGTCACTTGTATTTTTGTTGAATTAAAATATTCGCATATTGTGTTGTTTTCGCCATTCAAATGGAAATGGCATTAACAAAATATTAAAAAATGAAAGCATTGCATTTTTTCAAATTTTTACAATTTAAAGACTTATAGAGATTAATGCATTGTCAATAATTAGTTAGATTTAAATTTGTAATTTTTTTAATTGTCCCCTTGGCTACAATGCAATTTGAAATGATTTGTGCTATTTTGTGTACAAACATATTACTTAAGAAAAGTAAGTGCAAAGGACTCTAATAAGATGTTCACCCACACCCTTCCATTGAAATATGCTTGACCCAACATTGACGCTTAAGATTGCTATTTATAATATTCATCTACTAAAGTATATTTTATACAATTAACTCCATTACTTATATTTTTCTTCAATTAACATATTCAAATATTATCTTTTTCTCATCTCTCAAAATGCCATGGCGTTAATAGTAAATTTAAAATTCAAAACATTCCATTTTTTCAATTTTTACAGTTTTAAAGTTTTCTAGGAATAAATGCTTTGTCAATAATTTGTTTAATTTAAAATTTGTAATTTTTTTGATTGTGTCCTTGGCTGCACTTCAATTTGAAATGATTTATGTTATTTTCTTTTGTACAAACATAATACTTAAGCAAAAGCAAGTGCAAAGGACTCTAATAAGAAGTTTTTCCACTCCCATCTAGATGTATATGCTTGTCCCAACATTGACACTTGGGATTGCAATTTGTAATATTTATCCATTAAATTGTATTTTCTACAATTTAGTCCATTACTTGTGTATTTTATACAATTGACTCCATTCCTTATATTTTCTTCAATAAGCATAGTCAAATATTATGTTTGTCTCACCTTTCAAAATGCAATGACATTAATATTAAATTTGAAATCCAAAACATTCAATTTTTTAATTTTTAGAATTTTAAAATTTTCTCGCGATAAATGCACTATCAATAATTAGTTGAATTTAAATTTTGTAATTTTTTTTGATTGTCTCCTTGGCCACAATGCAATTTGAAATGATTTGTGTTATTTTTTTGTACAAACATAATACTTAAGCAAAAGCAAGTGCAAAGGACTCTAATAAGAAGTTTTTCCACACCTCCCTAGATGTATATGCTTCCCCCAACATTGACACTTGGTATTGCTATTTATAATATTCATCCACTAAAGTGTGTTTTCTACAATTGAGTTTGTTACTTGGCTTTTTGTTGAATTAAATATTCATATATTATATTTTTGTCCCCCTTCAAAATGGAATGACATTAACAAAATATTAAAAAACGAAAACATTGAATTTTGAAAATTTTTACAATTTTAAAGAGTTGTAGGGATTAATGCATTGTCAATAATCAGTTGAATTTAAATTTTCTAATTTCTTTAATTGTCTCCTTGGCCACAATGCAATTTGAAATGATTTGTGCTATTTTGTGTACAAACATATTATTTAAGAAAAAGAAACTGCAAAAGACTCTTATAAGAAGTTTTCCCACTCCTCTCCACAGCTTGAGCCAACATCATGTTTGGCATTGCTATTTATAATATTCATCGACTAAAGTGTACTCTATACAATTCACTACATTACTTATATTTTTCTTTAATAAGCATAGTCAAATATTATCTTATTCTCACCTCTCACAATGCAATGGCATTAGTAATAAATTTAAAATTCAAAACATTCAATTTTTTCAATTTTTAGAATTTTAAAGTTTTCTTGTGATTAACGTATTGTCAATAATCAGTTGAATTTCAATTTTGTAACTTTTTTAATTGTCTTCTTGGCGACAATGCAATTTGAAATTATTTGTGGTATTTTTGTGTACAAACATATTACTTAAGCAAAAGCAAGTGCAAAGGACTCTAATAAGAAGTTTTCTCACTCCCCTCCACCAATATATGCTTGACCCAACATTCGACATTGATGCTTGGGATTGCTATTTATAACATTCATCCATTAAAGTGTATTTTATACAATTAACTCCATTACCTATATTTCTCTTTAATTAATATATTCAAATATTATGTTTTTCTTACCTCTCAAAATGCAATGACATTAATAATAAATTTAAAATTAAAAATATTCCATATTTTCAATTTTTAGAATTTTAAAGTTTTCTCACGATGAATTTTTTGTCAATAATCAATTGAATTTAAATTTTGTAATTTTTTTAATTCTCTCCTTGGCCGCAATACAATTTGAAATGATTTGTGTTATTTTTCTATAGAAACATAATACTTAAGCAAAAGCAAGTGCAAAGGACACTAATAAGAAGTTTTTCCACTCCCTTCTAGATGTATATGCTTGACTCAACATGGACACTTGCGATTGCTATTTATAATACTATCCATTAACGTGCATTTTCTACAATTCAGTCCGTTACTTGTATTTTTCTTCAATTAACATATTCACATAATATGTTGTTGTCACCATTCAAAATGGAATGGCATTAACAATATATTAAAAAACAAAAACATTGCATTTTAAAAGTTTTATAACTTAAAAGACTTCCAGAGATAAATGCATTATCAATAATCAGTTGAATTTGAATATTGTAATTTTTTTAATTGTCCCCTTGGCCACAATGTAATTTGAAATGATTTGTACTATTTTGTGTACAAACATATTACTTAGGAAAAAGCAAGTACAAAGGACTCTCATAAAAAGTTTTCCCACTCCCTTCCATAGCTTGAGCCAACATTCATGCTTGGCATTGCAATTTATAATATTCATCCACTAAAGTCTATATTATACAATTGACTGCATTACTTATATTTTTCTTCAATAAGCATATTCAAATATTATACTTTTCTCACCTCTCAAAATGCAATGGCATTAATAATAAATTTAAAATTCAAAACATTTCATTTTTTCAATTTTTAGAATGGTAAAGTTTTCTCGCGATAAATTCAAAACATTCCATTTTAAAGACTTCTAGGGATTAATGCATTGTCAATAATCAGTTAAATTTAAATTTTGTAATTTTTTTAATTGTCCCTTTGGCTACAATGCAATTTGAAATGATTTGTGCTATTTTATGTACAAACATATTACTTAAGAAAAAGCAAGTGCAAAGGACTCTAATAAGATGTTCTCCCACACCCTTTGATGAGAACCATGGAGATGATGGGTGGAAGGCTTCAATAGATGCAAGAAGTCCATTGCCCATTCCAGAAGGCCCAATAACACAAGCTAGAGCTTCAATGGATGCAAGAGGTCCATTGCACATTCCAGAAGGCCCAATAACACGAGCTAGGGCCAAAAAGATTAAAGAAGCACTAAATGGGCTGATTCAGGACATTCAAGCCAAGCAAGCTTCAAATGGTGCGAATTCAAGTTCTAAAGAGAGCCCAGGCCTAATTAATATAATTGGACTACTTAATGGGTCAGACTAAGTGATAGCATTCACTCCTCCCTATTTTGGAGGAATTTCGGACTAATTCCAGCACATACAATGAACTCCTATTTAGGAGTGAATGCTATCACTTAGTCTGACCCATTAAGTAGTCCAATTATATTAATTAGGCCTGGGCTCTCTTTAGAACTTGAATTCGCACCATTTGAAGCTTGCTTGGCTTGAATGTCCTGAATCAGCCCATTTAGTGCTTCTTTAATCTTTTTGGCCCTAGCTCGTGTTATTGGGCCTTCTGGAATGTGCAATGGACCTCTTGCATCCATTGAAGCTCTAGCTTGTGTTATTGGGCCTTCTGGAATGGGCAATGGACTTCTTGCATCTATTGAAGCCTTCCACCCATCATCTCCATGGTTCTCATCATTCCCCCCTTCCTCAAAAGGATTCGCCCTCGAATCATCACCTACATCAAAAGGGGAAAGGTCAGAAACGTTAAATGTTGCACTCACATTATACTCACCAGGAAGTTCCAACTTATAAGCATTGTCATTAATTCGTGCTAGAACTTGGAAGGGGCCATCTCCTCTAGGTTGTAGCTTTGAACGTCTCTGTGCTGGGAATCGTTCCTTGCGCATATGCACCCAAACCCAATCACCAGGTTCAAACACCACCTTCTTTCGTCCCTTGTTGACATGGGATGCGTATTGCTCAGTTCGTTTTTCAATATGTTGCTGCACCTTCTCATGCAATTTTTTTATCATGTCAGCTTTGTGTTCACCATCAACGTTGGCATACTCATTGACAGGTATAGGTACCAAATCCAGAGGAGTCAATGGATTAAAACCATATACAATTTCAAATGGAGAGTAGCTAGTAGTAGAATGAACACTTCTATTATATGCAAACTCGACATGTGGTAAACAATCTTCCCATGTTTTCAAATTTGTTTGAATAATAGCACGCAAAAGGGTAGAAAGAGTTCGATTAACCACCTCAGTTTGCCCATCAGTTTGTGGATGACAAGTAGTTGAAAACAATAGTTTAGTACCTAACTTACCCCACAAAGTCTTCCAGAAGTAGCTTAAGAACTTTGTATCTCGGTCTGAAACAATGCTCCGTGGCATGCCATGCAAACGCACTACTTCTCTAAAGAACAAGTCAGCCACATTGTTTGCATCATCAGTTTTATGGCATGGGATGAAGTGTGCCATCTTTGAAAATCTATCAACAACAACAAATACAGAATCCCTACCCCGTTTTGTTCGTGGCAATCCCAGTACAAAGTCCATGGATAAATCAACCCAGGGATGGTTAGGTATGGGTAAAGGGGTATACAAGCCATGGGGTAAAACTCTAGATTTAGCCTGTTTGCATGTTATGCATTTCTCACATATCCTCTCAACATCTCGTTTCATGCGTGGCCAAAAGAAGTGTTCATTTAGGACATCTAGGGTTTTCCTAACTCCGAAATGACCCATTAAACCACCCTCATGAGCTTCTCTTACAACCAACTCCCTTAAAGAACTCATAGGCATGCATAAACGATTTTCCCTAAATAAGAAACCCTTATGCCTATAAAACTTCTCAAAGGCTGACTTCTCACATGCTCCATACACGTTAGCAAAGTCCGGATCATTCACATATAAATCTTTAATATGTTCAAATCCTAATAAGTTTGCAGTAAGTGTAGAGATAAGGGCATACCTGCGAGATAATGCATCAGCTACCACATTGTCCTTACCTTGTTTATATTTGATGTTGTAGGGAAAGGTCTCAATAAATTCAATCCACTTAGCATGTCTTTTGTTCAACTTTCCTTGTCCCTTCAAGTGCTTCAACGATTCATGGTCAGTATGGATGACAAACTCCTTGGGCCAAAGGTAATGTTGCCATGTCTCCAAAGCTCGTACCAATGCATACATCTCTTTATCATAAGTAGGATAATTAGGGCTTGCTCCACTTAGCTTTTCACTGAAGTAAGCAATTGGGCGCCTTTCCTGCATCAAAACAGCTCCAATGCCAATACCTGAAGCATCACACTCAATCTCGAAAGCTTTTTCAAAGTTAGGTAAAGCAAGTAGGGGTGCAGAACTTAATTTTTCCTTTATGCAATTAAAAGCCTTGTCTTGGTCACTACCCCACCTAAAACTCGTGTTCTTTTTTATAAGCTCAGTGAGTGGGGCAGCAATGGTGCTAAAGTCCCTAACAAAGCGTCTATAGAAACTAGCTAGACCATGAAAGCTACGCACATCACTAATTGACTTAGGTGTAGGCCAATCACGAATTGCCTTAACTTTTTCCTCGTCAACCTCAACACCTTTAGAACTCACCACATAGCCAAGAAATGTGATCTGATTAGTACAAAAGGAACATTTCCTTAAGTTAGCATACAATTTTTCAGAACGTAAAACACTTACAATAGAACGTAAATGATCAAGATGCTCTTCTAGGGTTTTACTATAGACCAAAATATCATCAAAATACACAACCACAAATTTACCAATGAATGGACGCAAAACATGATTCATTAGTCGCATAAAAGTGCTTGGTGCATTAGTGAGACCAAATGGCATAACAAGCCATTCATACAGACCGTACTTAGTTTTGAAAGCTGTTTTCCACTCATCTCCCTCTCTCATCCTAATCTGATGATATCCGCTTTTCAAATCAATCTTAGAAAAGACACAGGAACCATGCAATTCATCCAACATGTCATCTAATCTAGGTATGGGGTGACGATACTTTACAGTGATTTTGTTGATTGCTCGACAATCAACACACATCCTCCAAGTGCCATCTTTCTTGGGTACAAGTAGGACAGGAACAGCACATGGACTCATGCTTTCCCTCACATATCCTTTGGAAATAAGCTCCTCAACCTGCCTTTGAAGCTCCTTTGTCTCCTCAGGATTACTCTTATATGCTGGCCGGTTAGGGATGGATGCACCTGGGATGAAATCAATTTGATGCTCAATTCCTCTATTAGGTGGCAATCCACTTGGAATATCATCAGGGAATACATCTTCAAATTCCTGCAATAGAGCAACAACAACACTAGGCAAAGATGGGTCAAACTTGTTAGTGTTAAAATAAGCCTCCTTGTACAGAAGTACGATCATAGGTTGTTTGGCATAGAATGCTCTTTTGACATCACTCCCTTTTGCATAGAAACTTTCTCTTTTCTTCTCTTTCTCTTGTGTCATCACGTTTTCTCCTCTCTTTTCTCTTTTATCAATCTTTCTTTTCTGTTCACTCTCATTTTTAATCCTTAATTGATCCTCATAAGCTTGTTGAGGTGATAATGGTACAAGAGTGACGGGTTTTTTTTTCATTACAAAGGAATATCGGTTCTTGAAGCCATCATGCATAACTCGCCTATCAAATTGCCATGGTCTTCCTAATAGAATATGGCCCACATGCATAGGTACAACATCACATAAAATTTCATCACGGTACCTTCCGATAGAAAATGATATGAGCACTTGCTTATTTACCTTGACTTCACCACTGTCATTCAGCCATTGAAGCTTATATGGCCTAGGATGGTTCATAGTAGGTAAATCCAACTTCTCAACCATAGTTGTGCTAGCAACATTAGTGCAACTCCCACCATCAATAATCATACTACATACCTTATCTTTGATGAGACACCTCGTCTGAAAGATGTTATCTCGTTGCACCTCATTTTCTTCCTTTACTTGCACATTCAATGCTCGCCTTGTAACAAGAGCTACTCCATTAACTGGATACTCCTCTCCATCACTTTCACCCTCTGATGATGGCATAGAATCATCATCTGATTCACTTTCAGTTTCAACTTCACCATTACTTCTCAAGATCATTGCACGCTTATTTGGACATCGAGATGCAATGTGACCCCTGCCCAAACACTTAAAACATTTAACATCTCTATTTCTACTTGGTTGGGGGTCAGAATTACCTGCCTCCTTGCTAGAACCCACATTCTTGTACTTGGATAGCTCGGCTTTGGACTTGTAGTTGGTCATCTCGTCCCTTTTATTCCAATTTGGCTTCCAAGATGAGGTAGATCCTGAGTTCTGCCCAAACCGTGTGGAACCCTTTCGTTTGAGTTGCCTTTCAACTTTCATGGCCATGTGTACCATGTCTTCTAATTCCACATAGTGTTGCAATTCAACCACGTTTGCTATGTCCCCATTTAGCCCTTGCAGAAATCGAGCCATTGTTGCTTCTCTATCTTCTTCTACATTCGCCCGAATCATGGTAATCTCCATCTCCTTGTGGTAATCCTCCACACTTTTGGTGCCCTGAGTGAGCCCTTGCAGCCTTTGGTACAGCTCCCTGTAATAGTGATTAGGGACAAACCTCCTCCTCATGATAGCCTTCATCTCCTCCCATGTATCAATAGGCCGCTCACGATTCCTTCTCCTAGTCAAAACAAGTTGATCCCACCAAATAATAGCATAATCAGTGAATTCAACTGCAGCAAGCTTTACCTTTTTCTCCTCAGAATAGTTGTGGCAATCAAAAACCAATTCAACCTTCTTCTCCCATTCTAGGTATGCATCAGGATCATTTTTACCTTGGAATGGAGGAAGTGTCATTTTAATACTGCCCAAATTATGGTCATAGGTGCCTTGCCTCCCAGATTCTCTTTGATCCCTTCTATTGTTAGCAGTTCGGACCATAGTAGTTTGATCATCAATTTCATCATCTTCTACATCATCTTCATGGTCATAGGCACGTCTCAACTGCCTTCTTGCTTTAGGAGCCTCATACTCCCCATGCCTCCTTTGCAACTCTGCTATAGTATTAGATTGCTCCTCCATCCTCTCCCTCATATCATCAAATCTGGTATTCATACGCTCAAATTGTTGTTGCATAGCTTTGATCATGAAGGACACATCACCAGCTCCCTCCTGAGCTGCACCTTTGTCTTTGGATGTCATAGTGTTACTTCTACAAAATAATAAGATACCTCACAGAGCACTCCCTCACGTGTTTCACTCAAAAGAAGGTGTCACACTCTCTCGTGTTTACACTCTTTATGGCTTTTTCTTTATATGAACTTTCACTCTTGCCTTTTACCACTCGGATTTCTCCTTTCAGCTCTATAAAGAACAATCAAGAGTATTGATTTTGAACAGAATGAGATAAATGGTGTAGAATTGAACAAATTGGAGAATAAGGAATCAAAAAACGAAAAAGGATATCAAGGCAAACGATTTTAATGAACTAAACTCACAAAAAGAATCAGGATAAGGGAAGTTAAATTTAGAGGACAAACTTGGATAACAAGATAGGAAAATGGATGGCAGAATTGGAGTTAAGCAAGAAAACTTTGTTATTATTGTGGCCAATATGACCAAACTGTTAACTTTATCAATAACTTGAATTTGATGTTTCCTTTCTTTTCTTCTTTTTCTTGTTCTTTTTCTTTCTTTTCTTTTTTTTTTTTTCGTTGATCCTTCTTTTTTTTTTTCTTTTTTTTTCCTTTTTCTTTTTCTCAACACAAAACAACAGTAGAACACTTAGATATAGCAATTGGAATTGAAATTAGCACGTTGAGAAGGATTGCAAGCAAACAGATTTGTGCATTTGAATTGTAATGCACATGATAGACAAATTGAATCAGAATCAAAATAAATAAATCACAAGGTAGAAAATTGAAGAGTGAGTGGATTCAACCTGATTTAGAGTCAGGCTCTGATACCAACTGATGCGGAAAACTCCAAAAAGACGTGGCTTAGGGACCCAACGCACACAATGAATCAAAGAACAACCAGGAAAGCTAAATCAGGGTTTAATAACACAAACCCTAGACCCAAAATTCGAAGGAACACGAACCTAGGGTATTCAAGATGGATATGGACGCCACACTCCAGAAGAGGAAGGAATTGGGAGTGATAAGTCGGTTTGAACGCCACAAGAAGAAAACCTCTTGATAAGTTCTTTAGTTCTCAAAAGAACCGAAGGAGAAACCCTTGCTTTCTATTTCACTGAAAGTTGTCTGATTTCCAAAGCTTACAAGGGGTGCCTATTTATAGGCTTAGATAGCAATCCTAAAGAGGCAAAATTCCTATTTAGGAGAAATCCCTATTTTGGAGGAATTTCGGACTAATTCCAGCACATACAATGAACTCCTATTTAGGAGTGAATGCTATCACTTAGTCTGACCCATTAAGTAGTCCAATTATATTAATTAGGCCTGGGCTCTCTTTAGAACTTGAATTCGCACCATTTGAAGCTTGCTTGGCTTGAATGTCCTGAATCAGCCCATTTAGTGCTTCTTTAATCTTTTTGGCCCTAGCTCGTGTTATTGGGCCTTCTGGAATGTGCAATGGACCTCTTGCATCCATTGAAGCTCTAGCTTGTGTTATTGGGCCTTCTGGAATGGGCAATGGACTTCTTGCATCTATTGAAGCCTTCCACCCATCATCTCCATGGTTCTCATCACCCTTCCACTGGAATATGCTTGACCCAACATTGACGCTTAAGATTGCTATTTATAATATTCATCTACTAAAGTGTATTTTATACAATTGACTCCGTTACTTATATTTTTCTTCAATTTACATATTCAAATATTATGTTTTTCTCACCTCTCAAAATGCCATGGCGTTAATAGTAAATTTAAAATTCAAAACATTCCATTTTTTCAATTTTTAGAGTTTTAAAGTTTTCTAGGAATAAATGCTTTGTCAATAATCAGTTGAATTTAAATTTTGTAATTTTTTTGATTGTTTCCTTGGGCACAATGCAAATTGAAATGATTTGCGTTATTTTTGTGTACAAACATAATACTTAAGTAAAAGCAGGTAAAAAGGACTCTAATGAGAAGCTTTTCCACTCCCTTCTAGATGTATATACTTGACCCAATATTCACACTTGGGATTGCTATTTATAATATTCATCCGTTAAAGTGTATTTTCTACAATTCAGTTCGTTACTTGTATTTTTCTTTAATTAACATATTCACATAATATGTTTTTGTTGCGATTCAAAATGGAATGACATTAACAATATATTAAAAACCGAAAACATTGCATTTTTAAAAGTTTAGTAATTTTAAAGAATTCTAGGGATAAATGCATTATCAATTATTAGTTGAATTTAAATTTTTTAATTTTTTTAATTGTCTCCTTGGCCACAATGCAATTAGAGATGATTTGTACTATTTTTCTGTACAAACACATTACTTAAGAAAAAGCAAGTGCAAAGGACTCTCATAAGAAGTTTTCCTACTCCCCTCCACAGCTTGAGCCAACATTCATGCTTGGCATTGCTATTTATAATATTCTTCCAATAAAGTGTATTTTATACAATTGACTCAATTACTTATATTTTATGTCAATAAGCATATTCAAATATTATGTTTTTCTCACCTCTCAAAATGCAATGACATTAATAATAAATTTAAAATTCAAAACTGTTGTTCCCACAGCCTTGTATGGGTTGTAATTGTTGTCAACTAGGGTTAAGTGTGCAAGAGAGTAAAGTCATATGGAAGAGCAGTAAAGTCACATGGAAGGGCAAGAAAGTAAATCTGCCGCGTAAGGGCAAGAACGTAAATCTGCCATGTAAGCCCTATTAGGGTTTTATGGAAGAGAGTATATAAAGGCCTTGGAAGACAAAACTAGGGCAGAGGGCCAACACAATTGAATAAACAACAACCCTACAGCAACCGGCCAAAAGGAAGAGAGAGCAGAACGGCAAGAGATCAGAAACAACACCACCAGGAGAGCAAACCAGAAACGTCACCACCGGGAAAGCAAACCAGAACGTGCAACCTCCTGCAAGCAAACCAGAAACACGTCCTGCAAGCAAACCAGAAACACGTCCTGCAAGCAAACCAGAAACACATCCTGCAGGCAAACCAGAAACGCCTCCTGCAAGCAAACCAGAAACACATCCTGCAACCAAACCAGAAACGCACAACCAGCAAGAGGAGAAATAAGAAACAGACCACCCGGAAGAGAAGACAGCAGACCTGGTATCCGTGAGACCACCCGGAAGAGAAGACAGCAGACTAGAAGCGTGAGGCAGGGCAAGAGACGTGAACCAGAAAAACCAGTAGTGTAAGGCAGGCCAAGAGACGTGAAACAGCAGACCAGGAGCGTGAGACCAGAACGTGCAACGACGTGACTGATCAGAAGCGTGGGGCAGGCCGTGAGACGTGAAACGGCAGACCAGAAGCTTGAGTGCAAGCTATGAAACCTTGAGACGGTGAAAGCAGGAGCTGTGTGAGACAACCTAGAGAAGGAATTTGGCGAAGCATCAGAAAGAACTCAACGTATTTCTAGATTTCTTCAAGAGAGGTTAGAGAGCGTTGCGGTGAACTTCTAAGCGGCAGTGGAGCAGCCTTTCAATTCAACAGAGGCAAGACAAGCTAGAAGAAGAGTAGACACAGTAAGTGACACTCTTTGTATTGTACTTGCTTAGTAATTGCAATAGTGAAAGGAGCAGAAGATTAAGACATCCATTGTAACTATAATTCTCAAGTATAGTGGATAGTCTCGGTAAGGGAGAGTCCCTACCACCGTGGATGTACGTCACGTTGACGGAACCACGTAAATCTCGTGTGTCCTTATTTTGCTTTACATTCTGTGTTTTGAATTAAGTTGTGAACGCAGCTAAAGTATCAGCCAACCCATAACCTAACGAAGACCTAAACAAGAACATCCAAATTGTCTATTAGGCAAGGTGTCTGAAAGGTGACTTTGGGGACTATTGTGATTAGTAGGTAGCAATAGATCTACCTTAGTCGAATCTGAGAAAGAGTTCGCTTTTAAGAAGAGATTGAAGTTGTTCACTTTCCTGCGAATTGTGAATTGTGGTGATACTGATTCACCCCCCCTCTCAGTATCACAAACTAGTAGATCCTAGGGTGAAGTTGGGAACTTCAAAAACATTCCATAGTTAAAATTTTTAGAATTTTAAAGTTTTCTCACGATAAATGCATTGTGAATAATTAATTGAATTTAAATTTTGTAATTTTTTTGATTGTCTCCTTTGCCACAATGCAATTTGAAATGATTTGTGTTATTTTTGTGTACAAACATAATACTTAAGCAAAAGCAAGTGCAAAGGACTCTAATAAGAAGTTTTTCTACTCCCCTTTAGATGTATATGCTTGACCCAACATTCACACTTGGGATTTTTTCAATTAACATATTCACATAAAATGTTTTCGTTGCCATTCAAAATGGAATGACATTAACAATATATTAAAAAATGAAAACATCGCATTTTTAAAAGTTTCATAATTTTAAAGAAGTCTATGGATAAATGCATTGTCAATAATCAGTTGAATTTAAATTTTGTAATTTTTTTGATTGTCTCCTTAGCCATAATGCAATTTGAAATGATTTGTGTTATTTTTCTGTACGAACATAACACTTACGCAAAAACAAGTGCAAAGGACTCTAATAAAAAGTTTTTCCACTCCCCTCTAGATGTATATGTTTGACCCAACATTGACACTTAGGATTGCAATTTATAATATTCATCCACTAAAGTGTATTTTCTACAATTGAGTTCGTTATTTGAACTTTTGTTGAATTAAAATATTCACATATTATGTTTTTGTCGCCATTCAAAATGGAATGGCATTAACAAAATAATAAAAAAGGAAAACATTGCATTTTTAAAATTTTTACAATTTTAAAGACTTCTAGGGATTAATGCATTGTCAATAATCATTTGAACTTAAATTTTGTGGTTTTTTTAATTGTCCCCTTGCCCACAATGCAATTTGAAATGATTTCTATTATTTTGGTTTACAAACATATTACTTAAGCAAAAGCATTGCTAAGCACTCTAATAAGAAGTTTTCCTACTCCCCTCCAGTAATATATGCTTGACCCAACATTGATGTTTGGGATTGCTATTTATAATATTCATCCACTAAAGTGTATTTTATATAATTGACTCCATTACTTATATTTCTCTTCAATTGACATATTCAAATATTATGTTTTTCTCACCTTTTAAAATGCAATGACATTAATAATAAATTTAAAATTCAAAACATTCCAATTTTTCAATTTTAAAAATTTTAAAGTTTTCTTGCGATAATTTCATTATCAATAATCAGTTGAATTTAAATTTTGTAATTTTTTTCATTGTCCCCATGGTCAGAATGCATTTTGAGATGATTTGTGTTATTTTTGTGTACAAACATATTACTTAAGAAAAAGCAAGTGCAAAGGACTCTCATAAAAAGTTTTCCCACTCCCCTCCACAGCTTGAGCCAACATTCATGCTTGGCATTGTTATTTATAATATTCATCCACTAAAGTGTATTTTATACAATTGACTCCATTACTTATATCTTTCTTCAATAATCATGTTCAAATATTATGTTTGTCTCACCTTTCAAAATACAATGACATTAATAATAAATTTAAAATTCAAAACATTCCATTTTTTCAATTTTTCGAATTTTAAAGTTTTCTCACAATAAATGCTTTGTCAATAATCAGTTGAATTTAAATTTTGTAATTTTTTTATTGTCACCTTGGCCACGATGCAATTTGAAATAATTTGTGTTATTTTTCTGTACAAACATAATACTTAACCAAAAGTAGGTGCAAAGGACTCTAATAAGAAAATTTTTCACTCCCCTCTAAATGTATATGCTTGACCTAGCATTGACACTTAAGATTGTTATTTATAATATTCATCCATTAAAGTTTATTTTCTACATTTGAGTCTGTTACTTGAATTTTTGTTGAATTAAAATATTCTCATATTATGTTTTTGTCGCCATTCAAAATGGAATATCATAACAAAATATTAAAAAATGAAACATTGCATTTTTAAAATTTTTACAATTTTAAAGACTTTTAGGGATTAATGCATTGTCAATAATCAGTTGAATTTAAGATTTGTAATTTTTTTAATTGTCCGTTTGGCCACAATGCAATTTGAAATGATTTGTGCTATTTTTGTGTACAAACATATTACATATGCAAAAGCAAGTGCAGAGGACTCTAATAAGATGTTTTCCCACTCCCTTCCACTGATATATGCTTGACCCAACATTGACGCTTGGGATTTCTATTTACAATATTCATCCATTAAAATGTATTTTATACAATTGACTCCATTACTTATATTCTTCTTCAATTAACATATTCAAATATTATGTTTCCCTCACCTCTCAAAATGCAATGACATTAATAATAAATTTAAAATTCAAAACATTCCATTTTCTCAATTTTTAGAATTTTAAAGTTTTCTTGCCATAAATGTATTGTCAATAATTAGTTGAATTTAAATTTTGTAATTTTTTTGATTGTTTCCTTGGCCACAATGCAATTTGAAATGATTTGTATTATTTTTATGTACAAACGTAATACCTAGGCAAAAGCAAGTTCCAAGGACTCTCATAAGAAGTTTTCCCTCTCCCGTCCACATCTTGAGCCAACATTCATACTTGGCATTACTATTTATAATATTCACCACTAAAGTGTATTTTGTACAATTGACTCCATTACTCATATTTTTCTTCAATAAACACATTCAAGTATTATGTTTTTCTCACCTCTCAAAATGCAATGACATTAATAATAAATTTAAAATTCAAAACATTCTATTTTTTCAATTTTTAGAATTTTAAAGTTTTCTCACGATAAATGCGTTGTCAATAATCAGTTGAATTTAAATTTTGTAATTTTTTAATTGTCTCCATGGCCAGACTGAAATTTGAAATGATTTGTACTATTTTTGTGTACAAACATATTACTTAAGTAAAAGCAAATGCAAAGGACTCTAATAAGAAGTTTTCCCACTTCCCTCCATCGATATATGCTTGACCCAATATTGATACTTGGGATTCCTATTTATAATATTCATCTACTAAAATGTATTTTATACTATTGACTCTATTACTTATATTTTTCTTTAATTAACATATTCAAATATTAAGCTTCTCTCACCTCTCAAAATGCAATGACATTAATAATAAATTTAAAATTCAAAACATTCCATTTTCTTAATATTTAGAATTTTAAAGTTTTATAGGGATAAATGAATTGTCAATAATTAGTTGAATCTAAATTTTGTAATTTTTTTTATTGTCTTCTTGGCCGCAATGCAATTTGAAATGATTTGTGTTATTTTTCTGTACAAAAATAATACTTCAACAAAAGCAAGTGCAAACGACTCTACTGATATATATGCTTGACCCAACATAGACAGGTGGGATTGCTATTTATAATTTTGATATACTAAAATGTATTTTATACAATTGGCTGCATTACTCGTATTTTTGTTCAATTAACATCTTCAAATACTATGTTTTTCTCGCCACTTAAAATGCAATGACATCAACAATATATTAAAAAAATCAAAACATTGTATTTTTATAATTTTAAAGTCTTTTAGCAATAAATGCATTGTCAATAATGAACTGAATAAAAATTTTGCAATTTTTTTGATTGTCTCCTAGGCCGCAATACAATTTGAAATGATTTGTGTTATTTTTCTGTACAAAAGTAATACTTCAACAAAAGCAAGTGTAAAGCACTCTAATAAGAAATTTTTCCTCTCCCCTCTAGATGTATATGCTTGATCCAACATTGACACTTGGGATTGCTATTTATAATATTCATCTAGTAAAGTGTATTTCTATAATTCAGTTCGTTAGTTGTATTTTTCTTCAATTAACATATTCACATAATATGTTTTTGTTGCCATTTAAAATGGAATGGCATTAAGAACATATTAAAAAATGAAAACATTGCATTTTTAAAAGTTTATAATTTTAAAGACTTCTAGGATAAATGCATTGTCAATAATCAAATTTTGTAATTTTTTTAATTGTCTCCTTGGCTACAATGCATTTGAAATTATTTGTGCTATTTTGTGTACAAACATATTACTTAAGAAAAAAACAGTGCACAGGACTCCCATAAGAAGTTTTCCCACTCCCCCTCCACAAATATATGCTTGACCCAACATTCACGCTTGGATTTGCTATTTATAATATTCATCCATTAAAGTGTAATTTTAAACAATTGACTCCATTACTTATATTTTTCATCAATTAACATAGTCAAATATTATGCTTTTCTCACCTCTTAAAATGTTATGGTGTTAATAATAAATTTAAAATTCAAAACATTTCATTTTTTTAATTTTAGAATTTTAAATTTTTCTAGAATAAATGTATTGTCAATAATCAATGGAATTTCAATTTTGTAATTTTTTTGATTGTCTCCTTGGTCACAATGCAATTTAAAATGATTTGCATTATTTTCTGTACAAACATAATACTTAAGCAAAAGCAAGTGCAAAGGACTCTAATAAGAAGTTTTTCCACACCTCCCTAGATGTATATGCTTGACCCAACATTGACACTTAGGATTGCTATTTATAATATTCATCCAATAAAGTGTATTTTCTACAATTGAGTCCGTTACTTGAATTTTTCTTGAATTAAAATATTCATATATTATGTTTTTGTCTCCATTCAAAATGGAATGGCATTAACAAAAATATTAAAAAAAGAAAACATTGCATTTTTTAAATTTTTATAATTTTAAAGACTTATAGGGATTAATGCATTGTCAATAATCAGTTAAATTTCAATTTTGTAAATTTTTTAATTGTCCCCTTGGCCGCAATGCAATATGAAATGATTTGTTCTATTTTGTGTACAAACATATTGCTTAAGCAAAAGCAAGTGCAAAGGACTCTAATAAAGATGTTTTCCCACTCCCTTCCACTAATATATGCTTGACCCAACATTGACACTTGGGATTGCTATTTATAATATTCATCCACTAGAGTGTATTTTATTACAATTGACTCCATTACTTATATTTTCTTCAATTAACATAGTCAAATATCATGTTTTTCTCATCTCTTAAAATGCCATGGTGTTAATAATAAATTTAAATTCAACACATTCCATTTGTTCAATTTTTAGAATTTAAAGTTTTCTAGGAATAAATGCATTTTCAATAAACAGTGGAGTTTAAATTTTGTAATTTTTTTGATTATGTCCTTGTCTGCAATGCAATTTGAAATGATTTATTTATTTTTTTGCACAAATATAATACTTAAGCAAAAAACAAGTGCAAAGGACTCTAATAAGAAGTTTTTCCACTCTCCTTTAGATGTATATGCTTGACCCAACATTGACACTTGGGATTGCAATTTATAAAATTTATCCATTAAAGTGTATTTTCTTCAATTCAGTCTATTACTTCTATGTTTCTTTTAATTACCATATTCACATAATAGTTTTTGTCGCCATTCAAAATGGAATGGCATTAACAATATATTAAAAAATGAAAACATTGCATTTTTAAAATTTTTTAATTTTAAAGACTTCTAGGGATCAATGCACTGTCAATAATCAGTTGAATTTAAATTTTGTAATTTTTTTAATTGTCTCCTTGGCCACAGTGCAATTTGAAATGATTTGTGCTATTTTTGTGGACAATATTTTACTTCAGAAAAGCAAGTGCGAAGGACTCTCATAAGAAGTTTTCCCACTCCCCTCCACAGCTTGAGCAACATTTATGCTTGGCATGGCTATTTATAATATTCATCCCACTAAAGTGTATTTCATACAATTGACTCCATTACTTATATTTTTCTTCAATAAGCATATTCAAATATTATGTTTTTCTCCCCCTCTCAAAATACAATGGCATTGATAATAAATTTAAAATTCAAAACATCCATTTTTTTCAATTTTTAGAATTTGAAAGTTTCTTGCGATAAATGCATTGTCAATAATTAGTTGAATTAAATTTTGTAATTTTTTTTAATTGTCTCTATGGTCAGAATACAATCTGAAATGATTTGTGGTATTTTGTGTCGAAACATATTACTTAAGAAAATGCAAGTGCAAAGGACTCTCATAAGAAGTTTTTCCACTCCCCTCCATAGCTTGAGCCAACATTCACACTTGTCATTGCTATTATAATATTCATCCACCAAAGTGTATTTTATACAATTGACTCTATTACTTATATTTTTCTACAATTAACATATTTCAATTACTATGTTTCTCACCTCTAAAAATGCAATTGTATTAATAATAAATTTAAAAGTAAAACATTTGATTTTTTCAATTTTAAGAAGTTTAAAGTTTTCTTGCGATAAATGCATTGTCAATAATCTGTTGAATTTAAATTTTCTAATTTTTTTAATTGTCTCCATGGTCAAAATGCAATTTGAAATGATTTGTGCTATTTTGTGTCAAAACATATTACTAAGAAAAAGCAAGTGCAAAAGACTCTCATAAGATGTTTTCCCACTCCCTTCCACAGCTTGAGCCAACATTCACGCTTGACATTTCTATTTATAATATTCATCCATTAAAGTGTATTTTATACAATTCACTCCATTACTTGTATTTTTCTTCAATAAGCATATTCAAATATTATGTTTTCTTACCTTCAAAATGCAATGACATTAATAATAAATTTAAAATTCAAAACATTCCGCTTTTCAATTTTTAGAATTTTAAAGTTTTCTTGTGATAAATGCATTGTCAATAATTAGTTGAATTGAAATTTTGTAATTTTTTTAATTTTCTCCTCCTGGCCATATAATGCAATTTGGAAATGATTTATGTTATTTTTGTATACAAACATAATACTTAAGCAAAAGCAGGTGCAAAGGACTCTAATAAGAAGTTTTTCCACTCCCCTCTAGATGTATATGCTGACCCAACATTGACACTTGGGATTGCTATTTCTAATATTCATGCACTAAATTGTATTTTATGCAATTGAATCCGTTACGTGTATTTTGTTGAATTAAAATATTCACATATTATGTTTTTGTCGCCATTCAAAATAGAATGCAATTAATAATATATTAGAAAACTAAAACCTTGCATTTTATAATTTTAAAGACTTCTAGGGATAAATGTATTGTCAAATAATCAGTTGAATTTAATTTATGTAATTTTTTTAATTCTCCCCTTGGCCACAATGCAATTTGAAATGATTTGTGCTATTTTTGTGTACAAACATATTACTTAAGCAAAAGCAAGTGTAAAGGACTCTCATAAGAAGTTTCCCACTCTCCTCCATAGCTTGAGCCAACATTCACGCTTGCCATTGCTATTTTAAAATATACATCCACTGAAGTGTATTTTATACAATTGATTCCATTACTCTGCAATTAACATATTTAAATATTATGTTTTCTCATCTCTAAAAATGCAATGGCATTAATAATAAATTTAAAATTCAAAACATTCCATTTTTCAATTGTTAGAATTTTAAAGTTTTCTTGCGATAAATGCATCGTAATAATCAGTTGAATTTAAATTTTGTAATTCTTTTAGTTGTCTCCATGGTCAAAAATGCAATTTGAAATGATTTGTGCAATTTTGTGTCGAAACATATTACTTAGGAAAAAGCAAGTGCAAAGGACTCTAATAAGAAGTTTTCCCACTCCCCTCCACAACTTAAGCCAACATTCATGCTTGGCATTGCTATTTATAATATTCATGCACTAAAAGTGTATTTTATACAATTGACTCCATTACTTATATTTTTCTTCAATAAGCATATCAAATATTATATTTTTCTCATCTTCTCAAAAATGCAATGACATTAATAACAAATTTGAAATTCAAAAACATTCCACTTTTCATTTTTAGAATTGTAGAGTTTTCTTGCAATAAATGCATTGTCAATAATCAGTTGAACTAAATTTTGTAATTTTTTTCATGTCTCTTTGGCCATAATGCAATTTGAAATATTTTGTGCTATTTTGTGTACAAATCATATTACTTAAGAAAAACAAATGCAAAGGACTCTCATAAAAAGTTTTCCCACTGCCCCTCTATAGCCTGAAGGCAACATTCATGCTTGGCATTTGCTGTTTATAATATCATCCACTAAAGTGTATTTATATAATTGACTCCATTGCTTATATTTTTCTTCAGTAAGTATATTCAAAATTTTGTTTTTCACATCTCTCCAAATTGCAATGACATTAATAATAAATTTCAAATTCAAGACATTCCATTTTTTTCAATTTTTAGAATTTTAAAGTTTTCTTTCGATAAAATGCATTGTTAATATCAAGCTGAATTTAAAATTTGTAATTTTTATTGTCTCCTTGGCCACAATGAAATTTGAAATGATTTGTGTTATTTTTTGTACAAACATAATACTCAAGCAATGCAGGTGCAAAGGACATTAATAAGAAGTTTTTCCAATCCCCCTAGATGTATATGCTTGACCCAACATTAACACTTGGGATTGCTATTTATAATATTCATCACTAGTGTATTTTTTACATTGACGTTACTTGAGTTTTTGTGAATTAAAATATTCATATATTATGTTTTTGTCGCCATTCAAAATTGNAAAGCAAGTGTAAAGGACTCTAATGAAGAAGTTTTCCTACTCCCGTCCCTTGATATATGCTTGAATCAACATTGACCCTTGGGATTGCTATTTTTAATATTTATTCATAAAGTTATTTAATACAATTGACTCCTTTACTTAATTTCTCTTCATTTCACATATTCAAATATATGTTTTTCTCATCCCTCAAAATGCAAATGACATTAATAATAAATTTAAAATTCAAAACATTCCATTTTTTTTAATTTTTTAGAATTTTAAAGTTTTTTAGGGAGTAAATTGCATTGTCCATTAATCAGTTGAACTTAAATTTGGTAATTTTTTCGATTGTGTCCTTGGCCACAATGCAATTTGAACATGATTTGTTTATTTTAGTGTACAAACGTAATACTTAAGCAAAAGCAAGTGCAAAGGACTCTAATAAGAAGTTTTTCCACTCCCCGCTAGATGTATATGCTTGACCCAACATTGACACTTGGATTGCTATTATAATATTAAATGCACTAAATTGTATTTTCATATACAATTGACTCAATTATCATATTTTTGTTTAATTAACATCTTCATATATTATGTTTTTCCACTCAAAATGGAATGACATTGACAATATATTAAAAAATCAAAAAATTGCATTTTAACAATTTTTATCAATTTTAAAGTGTGTTCTAGCGATAAATGCATTGTCAATAATTAGTTGAATTTAAATTTACAATTTTTTTATTTTTCTCCTTAGCCAGAATGGCAATTTGAATGATTTGTACTATTTTTGTGTACACACATATTTCATAAGCAAAATTAAGTGCAAGGACTCTCATAAGAAGTTTTCCCCACTCCCCTCCATAGATATATGCCTAAGCCAACATTAATGCTTGGCTTTGCTATTTATAACATTCAATCCATTAAAGTGTATTTTATCAATTGACTCGATTACTTATTTTTTGTTTTCAATTAAACATATTCAAATATTATGTTTTTCTCACTTCTCAAAAATGCAATGACATTAATAATAAATTTAAAATTCAAAATATTCCATTTTTTCAATTTTTAGAATTTTAAAGTTTTCTAGGATAAATGCATTGTCAATAATTTGTTGAATTTAAAATTTGTAATTTTTTGATTGTCTCATTGGCCACAATACAATTTGAAATGATTTGTGTTATTTTTCTGTACAAACATAATACTTCAGTAAAAGCAGGTGCAAAGACTCTAATAAGAAGTTTTTCCACTCCCTCTAAATGTATATGCTTGTCCAAACATTGACACTTGGGATTGCTATTTATAATATTCATTCACTAAAGAGTGTTTTCTACAATTGAGTCTGTTACCTGTATTTTTGTACAATTAACATATTCGCATCTTATGTTTTTGTTGCAATTCAAAATGGAATGACATTAACAATATATTACAAAATGATAACTTTGCATTTGAAAAATTTTTATAATTTTAACGACTTCTAGCGATAAATGCATTGTCAATGATTAGATGAATTTTAATTTTGTAATTTTTTTCATTGTCTCCTTGCCCAGAATGCAATTTGAAATGATTTGTGCTATTTTTGTGTACAAATATATTTCTTTAGTAGAAGTAAGTGCAAAGGACACAATTAAAAAGTTTCTCCACTCTCCTCTAGATGGATCTGTTTGGCCAAACATTGACACCTAGGATTGCTATTTGTAATATTCATCCACTAAAGTGTATTTTCTACAATTGAGTCAGTTACTTGTATTTTGTTTAACTAACATATTCACATATTATATTTTTGTCACCATTCAAATTGAATGGCATTAACAATATATTAAAAAATGAAAACTTTGCATTTTTAAAATTTTTATAATTTATATATTTCTAGGGATAAAGACATTGTCAATAATCAGTTGAATTTAAATTTTGTAATTTTTTTAATTGTCTCCTTAGCCACAATGCAATTTGAAATGATTTGTGTTATTTTTCTGTACAAACATAATACTTAAGCAAAAGCAGGTGCAAAGGACTTTAATAGGAAGGTTTTCCTCTTCCCTCTAAATGTATATGCTTGTCCCAACATTGACACTTGGAATTGCTATTTATAATATTCATCCACTAAAGCGTATTTCCTACAATTGAATCCATTACTTGTATTTTTGTACAATTAACATATTGACATATTATATTTTTGTCGCCATTCAAAATGGAATGACATTGACAATATATTAAAAAAACCAAAAACATTGCATTTTGAAAATATTTATAATTTTAAATATTTCTAGGGATAAATGCATTGTCAATAATCAGTTGAATTTAAATTTTTGTAATTTTTTTAATTGTCTCCTTGACCACAATGCAATTTCAAATGATTTATGCTATTTTTGTGTACAAACATATTACTCAAGCAAAAGCAAGTGCAGAGGACTCTAATAAGAAGTTTTCCCACTTCCCTCCATTGATATATGGTTGACCCAACATTGATGCCTGGGATTGATATTTATAATATTCATCCACTAAAGTGTATTTTATACAATTGACTCCATTACTTATATTTTTGTGCAATTAAGATATTCAAATATTATATTTTTCTCATCTCTCAAAATGCAATGACATTAATAATAAATTTAAAATTCAAAACATTCCATTTTTTCAATTTTTAGAATTTTAAAGTTTTCTAAGGATAAATGCATTGTCCATAACCAATTAAATTTAAAATTTGAATTTTTTTTATTGTCTCCTTGGCCACCATGAAATTTGAAATGATTTGTGTTATTTTTCTGTACAAACATAATACTTAAGCAAAAGCAGGTGCAAAGGACTCTTATAAGAAGGTTTTCCTCTTCCCTCTAGATGTGTATGCTTGTCCCAACATTGACACTTAGGATTGCTATTTATAATATTCATCCACTAAAGTGTATTTCCTACAATTGAGTCCATTACTTGTATTTTTGTACAATTAACATATTCACATATTATGTTTTTGTCACCATTCAAAATGGAATGACATTAACAATATATTAAAAAAACGAAAACATTGCATTTTTAAAATCCTTATAATTTTAAAGACTTTTAGGGATAAATGCATTATCAATAATCAGTTGAATTTTAATTTTGTAATTTTTTTAATTCTCTCCTTAGCCAGAATGCAATTTGAAATGATTTGTGCTATTTTTGTGTACAAACATATTTCTTAAGCAGAAGTAAGTCCAAAGGACTTAATTAAGAAGTTTTTCCACTTCCCTCTAGATGTATCTGCTTGGCCAAACATTGACACTTGGGATTGCTATTTGTAATTTTCATCCACTAAAGTGTATTTTCTACAATAGAGTTCGTTACTTGTATTTTTGTTTAACTAATAGATTCATATATTATGTTTTTGTCGCCATTCAAAATTAAATGACATTAACAATATATTAAAAAATGAGAACATTGCATTTTTAAAATTTTTATAATTTTAAATATTTCTAGGGGTAAATGCATTGTCAATAATCAGTTGAATTTAAATTTTGTAATTTTTTTAATTGTCTCCTTGGCCACAATGCAATTTCAAATGATTTGTGCTATTTTTGTGTACAAACATATTACTCAAGCAAAAGCAAGTGCAAAGGACTCTAATAAGAAGTTTTCCCACTCCCCTCCACTAATATATACTTGACCCAACATTGACACTTGGGATTGTTATTTATAATATTCATCCACTAAAGAGTATTTTTTACAATTGACTTCATTACTTATATTTTTCTGCAATTAACATATTCAAATATTATATTTTTCTCACCTCTCAAAATGCAATGGGATTAACAATAAATTTAAATTTAAAACATTCCATTTTTTCAATTTTTAGAATTCTAAAGTTTTCTAGGGATAAATGCATTGTCAATAATCAATTAAATTTAAAATTTTCAATTTTTTTGATTGTCTCCTTGGCCACAATGCAATTTGAAATGATTTGTTCTTATTTCTGTGTACAGACATAATACTTAAGCAAAACCAAGTGCAAAGGACTATAATAAGAAGTTTTTCCACTCTCCTCTAGATGTATATGCTTCGCCCAACATTGACACTTGTGATTGCTATTTATAATATTCATCCACTAAAGTGTATTTTCTACAATTGAGTTCGTTACTTGTATTTTTGTTTAATTAATAGATTCACATATTATGTTTTTGTTGCCATTCAAAATGGAATGACATTAACAATATATTAAAAAGTGAAAATATTGCACTTTTAAAATTTTTATAATTTTAAAGACTTCTAGGGTTAAAAGCGTAGTCAATAATCAGTTAAATTTAAATTTTGTTATGCTTTTAATTGTTTCCTTGCCCAGAATGCAATTTAAAATGATTTGAGCTATTTTTGTGTACAAACATGTTACTTAAGCAAAAGCAAGTGCGAAGGACTCTAATAAGAAGTTTTTCACTCCCTTCCACTGATATATGCTTGACCCAATATTAATGCTTAGGATTGCTATTTATAATATTCATCTACTAAAGTGTATTTTTTACAATTATCTCCATTACTTATATCTTTCTGCAATTAACATATTCAAATATTATGTTCTTCTAACCTCTCAAAATGAAATGGCATTAATAATAAATTTAAAATTCAAAACATTCCAGTTTTTCAATTTTTAGAATTTTAAAGTTTTCTAGGGGTAAATGCATTGTCAATAATTAGTTGAATTTAAATTTTGCAATTTGTTTGATTGTCTCCTTGGCTACAATGCAATTTGAAATGATTTTTGTTTTTTTTTTTGCGTACAAACATAATACTTAAGCAAAAGCAAGTGCAAAGGACTCTAATAAGAAGTTTTTCCACTCCCCTCTAGACTTAGGATTACTATTTATAATATTCATCCATTAAAGTGTATTTTCTACAATTAAGTTTGTTATTTGTATTTTTGTTCAATTAACATATTCACGTATTATGTTTTTGTCGCCATTCAAAATGGAATGACATTAACAATATATTGAAAAACGAAAACTTTGCATTTTTAAAATTTTTATAATTTTAAAGACTTTTAGGGATAAATGCATTGTCAATAATCAGTTGAATTTAAATTTTGTTATTTTTTCATTATCTGCTTGGCCACAATGCAATTTGAAATGATTTGTGTTATTTTTGTGTACAAACATATTTCTGAAACAAAAGTAAGTGCAAAGGATGCTAATAAGAAGTTTTCCCACTACCCTCCATAGATATATGCTTGAGCCAACATTGATGCTTGGCTCTACTATTTATAATATTCATCCACTAAAGTGTATCTTATTCAGTTGACTCCATTACTTACGTTTTTCTTCAATTAACATATTCAAATATTATATTTTTCTTGCCTCTCAAAATGCAATGGCTTTTATAATAAATTTAAATTCCAAACATTCCATTTTTTCAATTTTTAGAATTTTAAAGTTTTCTAGTGATATATGCATTGTCAATAATCAGTTAAATTTAGATTTTGCAATTTTTTTGATTGTCTCCTTGGCCACAATGCAATTTGAAATGATTTTTGTTATTTTTGTGTACAAACATAATACTTAAGCGAAAGGAAGTGCAAAGGACTCTAATAAGAAGTTTTTCCACTCCTCTCTAGATTTGTATGCTTTGCGTAACATTGACACTTGGGATTGCCCTTTATAATATTCATCCACTAAAGTGTATTTTCTACAATTGAGATCGTTACTTGTATTTTTGTTCAATGAACATATTCACATATTATGTTTTTGTCTCCATTCCAAATAGAATGGCATTAATAATATATTAAAAAAAGAAAACATTGCATTTTTAAAATTTTTATAATTTTGAAGACTTCTAGGAATAAAAGTATTGTCAATAATCAGTTGAATTTAAATTTTGTTATTCTTTTAATTGCCTCCTTGGCCATAATGGAATTTCAAATGATTTGTGCTATTTTTGTGTACAAACATATTACTGAATCAAAAACAAGTGCAAGGGACTTTATTAAGAACTTTTCCCACTCCCCTCCACTGATATGTGCTTGACCTAACATTAACACTTGGGATTGCTATTTATAATATTCATCCACTAATGTGTTTTTTCTACAATTAAGTTCGTTTTTGTTCAATTAACATATTCACATATTATGTTTTTGTCGCCATTCAAAACGGAATGGCATTAAAAATATATTAAAAAATGAAAACTTTGCATTTTGAAAATTTGTAAAATTTTAAAGACTTCCAGGGATAAAAGAATTGTCAATAATCAATTGAATTTAAATTTTGTGATTCTTTTAATTGTCTTCTTGGTCACAATGCAATTTGAAATGATTTGTGCTATTTTTGTGTACAAACATATTACTTAAGCAAAAGCAAGTGCAAAGGACTCTAATAAGAAGTTTTCCCACTCCCCTCTACTAATACATGCTTGACCTAACATTGACGCGTGGGATTGCTATTTATAATATTCATCCACTAAAGTGTATTTTTTATAATTGACTCCATCACTTATTTTTCTGCAATTAACTTATTCAAATATTAAACTTTTCTTACCTCTCAAAATGCAATGGCATTAACAATAAATTTAAAAGTTAAAACATTCCATTTTTTCAATTTTTAGAATTTTAAAGTTTCTAGGGATAAATGCATTGTCCATATCTAGTTCAATTTAAATTTTGCAATTTTTTTTATTGTCTTTGAAATGATTTTTGCTATTTTTGTGTACAAACATAATACTTAAGCAAAACCAAGTGCAAAGGACTCTAATAAGAAGTTTTTCCACTCCCCTCTAGATGTATATGCTTCGCCCAACATTAGCACTTGGGATTACTATTTATAATATTTAACCACTAAAGTGTATTTTCTATAATTGAGTCCGTTACTTATTTTTTTGTTCAATTAACATATTCACATATTATGTTTTTGTTGCCATTCAAAATGGAATGGCATTAACAATATATTAAAAAACAAAAACATTGCATTTTTAAAATTTTTATAATTTTAAAGACTTCAGGGGATAAAAGCATTGTCACTAATCAGTTGAATTTAGATTTTGTTATTCTTCTAATTGTCTCTTTGGCCAGAATGCAATTTGAAATTATTCAAGCTATTTTTGTGTAAAAACATATTACTTAAGCAAAAGCAAGTGCAAAGGACTCTAATAAGAAGTTTTCTACTCCCTTCCACTGATATATATGCTTGTCCCTACATTAACGCTTGGGATTGCTATTTATAATATCCATCCACTAAAGTGTATTTTTTACAATTGTCTCCATTACTTATATTTTTCTACAATAGCATTAATAATAAATCTAAAATTCAAAACATTCCATATTTTTCAATTTCTAGAATTTTCAAGTTTTTTAGGGATAAATGCATTGTCAATAATCAGTTTAATTTAAATTTTGTAATTTTTTTCATTGTCTCCTTGGCCACAATATAATTTGAAATTATTTGTGTTAATTTTTGTGTGGAAACATAATACTTAAGCAAAAGTAAATGCAAAGGACTCTAATAAGAACCTTTTCCACCTCTCTCTATATGTATATGCTTGACCCAACATTGACACTTAGGATTACTATTTAAAATATTCATGCACTAAAGTATATTTTATACAATTAAGTTTGTTACATGTATTTTTGTTCAATTAACATATTCAAATATTATGATTTTATCCCCATTCAAAATAAAATGACATTAACAATATATTAAAAAAGTAAAACATTGCATTTTAAAAATTTTTATAACTTTAAAGATTTTTATGGATAAATACATTGTTAATAATTAGTTGAATTTAAATTTTTTTACTTTTTTAATTGTCTCCTTGGTCATAATGCAATTTGAAATGATTTGTGCTATTTTTGTGTACAAACATAATACTAAAGCAAAAGCAAGTGCAAAGCACTCTAATAAGAAGTTTTCCCACTCCCCTCTAGAGATATATGCTTGACCCAACATTAATACTTGGGATTGCTATTTATAATATTCGTCAACTAAAGTGTATTTTATACAATTAACTACATTACTTATATTTTTCTTCAATTAAAATATTTAAATATTATGTTTTTCTCACCTCTCAAAAAACAATGACATTAATAATAAATTTAAAATTCAAAACATTCCATTTTTTTAATTTCTACAATTTTGAAGTCTTCTCGAGATAAATGCATTATCAATAATCAGTTGAATTTAAATTTTGTCATTTTTTTCATTGTCTCCTTGGCCACAATGCAATTTAAAATGATTTGTGTTAATTTTTGTGTACAAACATAATACTTAAGCACAAACAAGTGCAAAGGACTCTAATAACAAGTTTTTCCACTCCCCTCTAAATGTATATGCTTGACCCAACATTAACACTTGGTATTGCTATTTATAATATTCATCCACTAATATGTATTTTCTTTAGTTGACTCTGTTACTCGTATTTTTGTTCAATTAATATATTCAAATATTATGTTTTTCTCGCCACTCAAAATGCAATGACATTAATAATATATTAAAAAAAAAGAAAACATTGCATTTTTATAATTTTTTTAATTTTTTAATTGTCTCCTTGCTAGAATGAAATTTGAAATGATTTGTGTTATTTTTTTGTACAAACATAAAACTTAAGCAAAAGCAAGTGCAAATGACTTTAATAAGAAGTTTATCCACTCCCCTCTAGATGTATATGCTTGACGCAACATTGACACTTGGGATTGCTATTTATAATATTCTTGCACTAAATTGTATTTTATACAGTTGACTCCATTACTCATATTGTAGTTCAATTAACATCTTCAAATTATGTTTTAGCTGTCATTCAAAATGAAAACATTGCATTTTCAAAATTTGTATAATTTTGTAATTTTTTAATTGTCTCCTTGCCCACAATGCAATTTGAAATAATTTGTGCTATTTTTGTGTACAAACATATTACTTAAGCAAAAGCAAGTGCAAAGGACTCTAACAACAAGTTTTCCCACTCCCCTCTAGAGATATATGCTTGACCCAACATTGATACTTGGGATTGCTATTTATATTTTTCATCCACTAAAGTGTATTTTATACAACTGACTCCATTACTTATAATTTTCTCCAATTAAGATATTGAAATATTATGTTTTTCTCACCTCTTAAGAAGAAATGGCATTAATAATATATTTAAAATCCAAAACATTCCATTTATTTAATTTCTACAATTTTAAAGTCATCTAGGGAAAAATGCATTGTCAATAATCAGTTGAATTTAAAATTTGTAATATTTTTAATTGTCTCCTTGGCCATAATGCAATTTGAAATGATTTGTGCTATTTTGTGTACAAACATATTACTGAAGCAAAAGCAAGTGCAAAGGACTTTAACAAGAAGTTCTCCCACTCCCATCAAAGATATATGACCCGACATTGATGCTTGGGATTGCTATTCATAATATTCAACCATTAAAGTGTATTTTATACAATTGACTACATTACTTATATTTTTCTTCAATTAAAATATTTAAATATTATATTTTTCTCACCACTCAAAATACAATGGCATTAATAATAAATTTAAATGTCAAAACATTTCATTTTCTCAATTTCTAGGATTTTAAACTTTTCTAGAGATAAATGCATTGTCAATAATGAGTTGAATTTAAATTTTGTAATTTTTTTTATTGTCTCCATGGCCACAATGCAATTTCAAATGATTTTTGTTATTTTTGTGCACAAACATAATACTTAAGCAAAGCCAAGCGCAAAGGACTCTAATAAGAAGTTTTCCCACTCCCCTCTAGATGTATATGCTTGACCCAACATTGACACTTGCAATTGCTATTTACAATATTCATCCACTAAAATGTATTTTATACAATTGACTCCATTACTCGTATTTTTGTCCAATTAACATGTTCAAATATCAGGTTTTTCTCGCCATTCAAAGTGCAATTGCATTAACAATATATTAAAAATGAAAACATTGCATTTTTAAAATTTTTATAATTTTAAAGACTTCTAGGGAAAAAAGCATTATCAAGAACGAGTTGAATTTAAATTTTATAATTTTTTTCATTGTCTCCTTGGCCATAATGCAATTTAAAGATATTTTTGTGTACAAACATATTACTGAAGGAAAAGCAAGTGCAAAGGACTTTAACAAGAAGTTCTCCCACTCCCCTTTAAAGATATATGCTTGACCCAACATTGATACTTGGGATAGTTATTTATAATATT
Organism: Bruguiera gymnorhiza; assembly: GCA_020883675.1. NCBI lineage: Eukaryota > Viridiplantae > Streptophyta > Magnoliopsida > Malpighiales > Rhizophoraceae > Bruguiera > Bruguiera gymnorhiza. The sequence continues at coordinate 67,476 of JAIRCJ010000330.1, forward strand.
CATCCACTAAAGTGTATTTTATACAATTGATTCCATTACTTATATTTTTCTTCAATTAAGATATTCAAATATTATGTCTTTCTCACCTCTCAAAATGCGACGACATTAATAATAAATTTGAAATTCAAAACATTCCTTTTTTCAATTTTTAGGATTTTAAACTTTTCTAGGGATAAATGTAGTGTCAATAATTAGTTGAATTTAAATTTTGTAATTTTTTTTATTGTCTCCATGGCCACAATGCAATTTCAAATGATTTTTGTTATTTTTGTGCACAAACATAATACTTAAGCAAAGCCAAGTGCAAAGGACTCTAATAAGAAGTTTTCCCACACCCCTCTAGATGTATATGCTTGACCCAACATTGACACTTGCAATTGCTATTTATAATATTCATCCACTAAAATGTATTTTATACAATTGACTCCATTACTCGTATTTTTGTCCAATTAACATGTTCAAATATCAAGTTTTTCTCGCCACTCAAAGTGCAATTGCATTAACAATATATTAAAAATGAAAACATTGCATTTTTAAAATTTTTATAATTTTAAAGACTTCTAAGGAGAAATGCATTGTCAATAATAATAAGTTGAATTTAAAATTTGTAATTTTTTAATTATCTCCTTGGCCACAATGCAATTTGAAATGATTTGTGTTATTTTTTTGTTTAAACATATTATTGAAGCAAAAGCAAGTGCAAAGGACTCTAATAAGAAGTTCTCCCACTCCCTTTAGAGATATATGCTTGACCTAACATTGATACTTGAGATAGCTATTTATAGTATTCATCCACTAAAGTGTATTTTATACAATTGATTCCATTACTTATATTTTTCTTCAATTAAGATATTCAAATATTAGTTTTTTCTCACCTCTCAAAATGCAATGACAATAATAATAAATTTGAAATTCAAAACATTCCTTTTATTTAATTTCTAGGATTTTAAACTTTTCTAGGGATAAATGCAATGTCAATAATTAGTTGAATTTAACTTTTCTAATTTTTTTATTGTCTCCATGGCCACAATGCAATCTCAAATAATTTTTGTTATTTTTATGCATAAACATAATACTTAAGCAAAGCCAAGTGCAAAGGACTCTAATAAGAATCTTTCCCACACCCCTCTATATGTATATGCATGACCCAACATTAACACTTGAGATTGCAATTTATAATATTCATCCACTAAAGTGTATCTTATACAATTGACTCCATTACTTGTATTTTTGTTCAATTAACATATTCAAATATTAGGTTTTTCATGTCACTCCAAGTGAAATTGCATTAACAATATATTAAAAAATGAAAACATTGTATTTTTAAAATTTTTCTAATTTTCAAGACTTCTAGGGAGAAATGCATTTCATTAATAATAAGTTGAATTTAAAATTTAAAATTTTTTTAATTATCTCCTTGGCCACAATGCAATTTGAAATGATTTGTGCTATTTTTGTGTTCAAACATATTATTGAAGCAAAAGCAAGTGCAAAGAACTCTAACAAGAAGTTCTCCCACTCCCCTTTAGAGATATATGCTTGACCCAACATTGATACTTGGGATAGCTATTTATAATATTCATCCACTAAAGTGTATTTTATGCAATTGATTCCATTACTTATATTTTTCTTCAATTAAGATATTCAAATATTATTTTTCTTCTCACCTCTCAAAATGTAATGGCAATAATAATAAATTGGAAATTCAAAACATTCCTTTTATTTAATTTCTAGGATTTTAAACTTCTTTAGGGATAAATGCAGTGTCAATAATTAGTTGAATTTAAATTTTGTAATTTTTTTTTATTGTCTCCATGGCCACAATGCAATTTCAAATGATTTTTGTTATTTTTGTGCACAAACATAATACTTAAGCAAAGCCAAGCGCAAAGAACTCTAATAAGAAGTTTTCCCACTCCCCTCTAGATGTATATGCTTGACCCAACATTGACATTTGGGATTGCTATTTATAATATTCATCCACTAACATGTATTTTATACAATTGACTCCATTACTCGTATTTTTGTCCAATTAACATGTTCAAATATCAGGTTTTTCTCGCCACTCAAAGTGCAATTGCATTAACAATACATTAAAAATGAAAACATTGCATTTTTAAAATTTTTATAATTTTAAAGACTTCTAGGGAAAAATGCATTGTCAATAATAATAAGTTGAATTTAAAATTTGTAATTTTTTTAATTATCTCTTTGGCCACAATGCAATTTGAAATGATTTGTGTTATTTTTGTGTATAAACATATTATTGAAGCAAAAGCAAGTGCAAAGGATTCTAACAAGAAGTTCTCCCACTCCCCTTTAGAGATATATGCTTGACCCAACATTGATACTTGGGATAGTTATTTATAATATTCATCCACTAAAGTGTATTTTATGCAATTGATTCCATTACTTATATTTTTCTTCAATTAAGATATTCAAATATTATTTTTCTTCTCACCTCTCAAAATGTAATGGCAATAATAAATTTAAAATTCAAAACATTCCTTTTATTTAATTTCTAGGATTTTAAACTTCTTTAGGGATAAATGCAGTGTTAATAATTAGATGAATTTAAATTTTGTAATTTTTTTTATTGTCTCCATGGCCACAATGCAATTTCAAATGATTTTTGTTATTTTTGTGCACAAACATAATACTTAAGCAAAGCCAAGTGCAAAGAACTCTAATAAGAAGTTTTCCCACTCCCCTCTAAATGTATATGCTTGACCCAACAGTGACAATTGGGATTGCTATTTATAATATTCATCCACTAAAGTGTATTTTATACAATTGACTTCATTACTCGTATTTTTGTCCAATTAACATGTTCAAATATCAGGTTTTTCTCGCCACTCAAAGTGCAATTGCATTAACAATATATTAAAAATGAAAACATTGCATTTTTAAAATTTTTATAATTTAAAAACTTCTAAGGAAAAATGCATTGTCAATAATAATAAGTTGAATTTAAAATTTGTAATTTTTTTAATTATCTCTTTGGCCACAATGCAATTTGAAATGATTTGTGCTATTTTTGTGTACAAACATATTACTGAAGCAAAAGCAAGTGCAAAGCACTCTAACAAGAAGTTCTCCCACTCCCTTTTAGAGATATATGCTTGACCCAACATTGATACTTGGGATAGCTATTTATAATATTCATCTACTAAAATGTATTTTATACAATTGATTCCATTACTTATATTTTTCTTCAATTGAGATATTCAAATATTATGTTTTTCTCACCTCTCAAAATACGATGGTAATAATAATAAATTTGAAATTCAAAACATTCCTTTTATTCAATTTCTAGGATTTTAAACTTTTCCAGGGATAAATGTTATGTCAATAAGTAGTTGAAATTAAATTTTGTAATTTTTTTTACTGTCTCCATGGCCAGAATGCAATTTCAAATGATTTTTGTTATTTTTGTGCACAAACATAATACTTAAGTAAAGCCAAGTGCAAAGGACTCTAATAAGAAGTTTTCCCACACCCCTCTAGATGTATATGCTTGACCCAACATTAACACTTGGGATTGCTATTTATAATATTCATCCACTAAAGTGTATTTTATACAATTAACTCCATTACTCGTATTTTTGTTCAATTAACATATTCAAATATCAGGTTTTTCTCGTCACTCAAAGTGCAATTGCATTAGCAATATATTAAAAAATGAAAACATTGCATTTTTAAAAGACTTTTAGGGAAAAATGCATTGTCAATAATAATAAGTTGAATTTAAAATTTGTAATTTTTTTCATTATCTCCTTGGCCACAATGCAATTTGAAATGATTTGTGCTATTTGTGCGTACAAACATATTACTGAAGCAAAAGCAAGTGCAAAGGACTTTAACAAGAAGTTCTCCCACTTCCCTCCAGACATATATGCTTCACCCAACATTGGTACTTGGGATTGCTATTTATAATATTCATCCACTAAAGTGTATTTTATACAATTGACTACATTACTTATATTTTTCTTCAATTAAGATATTCAAATTTTATGTTTTTCTCACCTCTCAAAATGCAATGGTAATAATAATAAATTTGAAATTGAAAACATTCCTTTTATTCAATTTCTAGGATTTTAAACTTTTCTAGGGATAAATGCAGTGTCAATAATTAGTTGAATTTAAATTTTGTAATTTTTTTTATTATCTTTATGGGCACAATGCAATTTCAAATGATTTTTGTTATTTTGGTGCACAAACATAATACTTAAGCAAAGCCAAGTGCAAAGGACTCTAATAAGAAGTTTTCCCACTCCCTTCTAGATGTATATGCTTGACCCAACATTGACACTTAGGATTGTTATTTATAATATTCATCCATTAAAGTGTATTTTATACAGTTGACTTGATTACTTATAATTTTCTCCAATTAAGATATTGAAATATTATGTTTTTCTCACCTCTCAAAAAGAAATGGCATTAATAATATATTTAATATCCAAAACATTCCATTTATTTAATTTCTACAATTTTAAAGTCATATAGGGAAAAATGCATTGTCAATAATCAGTTGAATTTAAAATTTGTAATTTTTTTAATTGTCTCCTTGGCCACAATGCAATTTGAAATGATTTGTGCTATTTTTTTGTACAAACATATTTCTGAAGCAAAAGCAAGTGCAAAGGACATTAATAAGAAGTTCTCTTACTTCCCTTCAGAGATATATGCTTGACCCAACTTTGATGCTTGGGATTGTTATTCATAATATTCATTCATTAAAGTGTATTTTATACAATTGACTACATTACTTATATTTTTCTTCAATTAAAATATTTAAATATTATGTTTTTCTCACCTCTCAAAATGCAATGACATTAATAATAAATTTAAATTTCAAAACATTTCATTTTCTCAATTTCTAGGATTTTAAACTTTTCTAGAGATAAATGCATTATCAATAATGAGTTGAATTTAAATTTTGTAATTTTTTTTCTTGTCTCCATGGCCACAATGCAATTTGAAAAGATTTGTGCTATTTTTGTGTACAAACATATTACTGAAGCAAAAGCAAGTGCAAAGGACTCTAAAAAGAATTTCACCCACTCCCTTCTAAAGATATATGCTTGACCCAACATTGTTGCTTGGGATTGTTGTTTATTATATTGATCCACTAAAGTGTATTTTACACAATTGACTCCATTATTTATATTTTTGTTCAATTAAGATATGCAAATATTATATTTTTGTCACCTCTTAAAAGGCAATGGCATTAATAATAAATTTGAAATTCAAAACATTCCTTTTTTTCAATTTCTAGGATTTTAAATTTTTCTAGGGATAAATGCATTATTAGTAATCAGTTTAATTTAAATTTTGTAATTTTTTTGATTGTCTCCATCATCACAATGCAATTTGAAATGATTTTTGTTATTTGTGAGCACAAACATAATACTTAAGCAAAAGCGAGTGCAAAGGACTCTAATAAGAAGTTTTTCCACTCCCCTCTAGATGTATATGCTTGACCCAACATTCACACTTGGGATTGTTATTTATAATATTTCCCGACTAAAGTGTATTTTACACAATTAACTCCATTACTTGTATTTTTGTTCAATTAACATATTCAAATATTATGTTTTTCTCGCCACTCAAAATGCAATGGCATTACCAATATGTTAAAAACTAAAAACATTGCATTGGTACAATTTTTATAATTTTAAAGTCTTCTAGGGATAAATGCATTGTAATAATCAACTAAAATTAGATTTTGTAATTTTTTTAATTGTCTTCTTGGCCAAAATGCAATTTGAAATGATTTGTGTTATTTTTGTGTACAAACATAACACTTAATCAAAACCAAGCGCATGAACTCTAATACGAAGTCTTTCTAGCCCCCTTTATATGAATATGCTTGAGCCAAGATTTCACGCTTAAGATTGCTATTTATAATATTCATCCACTAAAGTGTATTTTATACAATTGACTCCATTAGTTATAATTTTTTCAATTAAGATATTCAAATATTATATTTTTCTCACCTCTCAAAATGCAATGACATTAATAATAAATTTAAAATTCAAAACATTCCATTTTTTCAATTCCTAGAATTTTAAAGTTTTCTAGGGATAAATGCATTATCTATAATCAGTTGAATTTAAATTTTGTAATTTTTTTGATTGTCTCCTTGGCCATAATGCAATTTGAAATGATTTGTGCCATTTTTTTGTACAAACGTGTTACTTAAGGAAAAGCAAGTGCAAAGGACTCTAATAAGAAGTTTTCCCACGCCCCTCCATAGATATATGCATAACCCAACATTAATGCTTGAGATTGCTATCTATAATATTTTTCCATTAAAGTGTATTTTATACTATTGAGTCCATTACTCGTATTTTTGTTCAATTAACATATTCAAATATTATATTTTTCTCGTCACTGAAAATTCAATGGCATTAAAAATATATTAAAAAAACAAAAACATTGCATTTTTACAATTTGTATAATTTTAGAGTCTTCTAGGGATAAATGCATTGCCAATAGTCAGTTGAATTAAGATTTTGGAATTTTTTTTCATTGTCTCCTTGGCCAGAATGCATTTTGAAATGATTTGTGTTATTTTTGTGTACAAACATAATACTTAAGCAAAACCAAGTGCAAAGAACTCTAATAAGAAGTTTTTTGACTCCCCTTTAGATGTATATGCTTGGCCCAACATTTGACGCTTGGGATTACTAGTTATTATATTGATCCACTAAAGTGTATTTTACACAATTGACTCCATTACTTATATTTTTCTTCAATTAAGATATTCAAATATTATGGTTTTCTCACCTCTCAAAATGCATAGGTATTAATAATAAATTTGAAATTCAAAACATTCCATTTTTATAGTTTCTAGAAATTTAAACTTTTCAAGGGATAAATGCATTATCAATAATCAGTTGAATTTAAATTTTGAAATTTTTTTCATTATCTCCTTGGCCACAATCCAATTTGAAATGATTTGTCCTATTTTTGTGTACAAACATATTACTTAAGCAAAAACAAGTGCAAAGGACTCTAAGAAGAAGTTTTCCCACACCCCTCTAGAGATATATGCTTGACCCAACATTCATGCTTGGCATTGCTATTTATTATATTAATCCACTAAAGTGTATTTTGTACAATTGACCCCATTACTTATATTTTCTTCAATTAAGATATTCAAATAGAATGTTTTTCTCACCTCTCAAAATGCAATGGCATTAATAATAAGTTAAAAATTCAAAACATTCCATTTTTTCAATTTTTAGAATTTTAAAATTTTCTAAGGATAACTGTATTGTCAAAAATCAGTTGAATTTAAATTTTGTAATTTTTTTAATTGTCTCCTTGGCCATAATGCAATTTGAAATGATTTCTGTTATTTTTGTGTACAAACATAATACTTAAGCAAAAGCCGGTGCAAAGCACTCAAATAAGAAGTTTTCCCACTCCCCTCCACAGATATATGTTTGACCCAACATTAACACTTGGGATTGCTATTTATAATATTCAACAACTAAAGTGTATTTTATACAATTAACTCCATTACTTCTGAAGTTCCCAACTTCACCCTAGGATCTACTAGTTTGTGATACTGAGAGGGGGGGTGAATCAGTATCACCACAATTCACAATTCGCAGGAAAGTGAACAACTTCAATCTCTTCTTAAAAGCGAACTCTTTCTCAGATTCGACTAAGGTAGATCTATTGCTACCTACTAATCACAATAGTCCCCAAAGTCACCTTTCAGACACCTTGCCTAATAGACAATTCGGATGTTCTTGTTTAGGTCTTCGTTAGGTTATGGGTTGGCTGATACTTTAGCTGCGTTCACAACTCAATTCAAAACACAGAACGTAAAGCAAATTAAGGACACACGAGATTTACGTGGTTCCGTCAACGTGACGTACATCCACGGTGGTAGGGACTCTCCCTTACCGAGACTATCCACTATACTTGAGAATTCCAGTTACAATGGATGTCTTAATCTTCTGCTCCTTTCACTATTGCAATTACTAAGCAAGTACAATACAAAGAGTGTCACTTACTGTGTCTACCCTTCGTCTAGCTTGTCTTGCCTCTGTTGAATTGAAAGGCTGCTCCACTGCCGCTTAGAAGTTCACCGCAACGCTCTCTAATCTCTCTTGAAGAAATCTAGAAATACGTTGAGTTCTTTCCGATGCTTCGCCAAATTCCTTCTCTAGGTTGTCTCACACAGCTCCTGCTTTCACCGTCTCAAGGTTTCACAGCTTGCACTCAAGCTTCTGGTCTGCCGTTTCACGTCTCACGGCCTGCCCCACGCTTCTGATCAGTCACGCCGTTGCACGTTCTGGTCTCACGCTCCTGGTCTGCTGTTTCACGTCTCTTGGCCTGCCTTACACTACTGGTTTTTCTGGTTCACGTCTCTTGCCCTGCCTCACGCTTCTAGTCTGCTGTCTTCTCTTCCGGGTGGTCTCACGGATACCAGGTCTGCTGTCTTCTCTTCCGGGTGGTCTGTTTCTTATTTCTCCTCTTGCTGGTTGTGCGTTTCTGGTTTGGTTGCAGGATGTGTTTCTGGTTTGCTTGCAGGAGGCGTTTCTGGTTTGCCTGCAGGATGTATTTCTGGTTTGCTTGCAGGACGTGTTTCTGGTTTGCTTGCAGGACGTGTTTCTGGTTTGCTTGCAGGAGGTTGCACGTTCTGGTTTGCTCTCCCGGTGGTGACGTTTCTGGTTTGCTCTCCTGGTGGTGTTGTTTCTGATCTCTTGCTGTTCTGCTCTCTCTTCCTTTTGGCCGGTTGCTGTAGGGTTGCTGTTTATTCAATTGTGTTGGCCCTCTGCTCTAGTTTTGTCTTCCAAGGCCTTTATATACTCTCTTCCATAAAACCCTAATAGGGCTTACATGGCGGATTTACGTTCTTGCCCTTACGCGGCAGATTTACTTTCTTGCCCTTCCATGTGACTTTACTGCCCTTCCATATGACTTTACTCTCTTGCACACTTAACCCTAGTTGACAACAATTACAACCCATACAAGGCTGTGGGAACAACAATCTCCCCCTTTGTAATTGTTGGCAACATTCATAACAAAAGCCATTATGCAGCAGTCTTTCATAATCTTCTTGGAGTAACAATCCAGAAGCAGATGGATTACAACTCCCCCTAAATATGCACTCCCCCTTCCTTAACAACTCCCCCTGCACTGTTGCTTCTCTCCCCCTTTGCCAACCAATTACAAATTTGAAAAACTTGCAAAGTAGAGATGGAGGATTCACCTGAACTTCAGGCTTGAGGAGGCATTTGCACAGACAGACTCATTCTGTGCTTTTCAAACAGCTCTGTGGACAAACGTTTAGTTAGAATATCTGAGATTTGATCTTTAGTACCGACATACTCCAACTGAATTGTGCCCTCTTCCACTTGATCCTTGATAAAGTGATACCGGATGTCAATATGCTTGCTCCTTGAATGTTGAACTGGATTCTTGCTAAGATCAATTGCACTTTGATTATCACAAAGTACACTCACTGGTAACTTCACTTCAACACCCAAATCGGCCAATTGTCTTTGCATCCATATCACCTGAGTACATGCTGCACAAGCAGCCATATACTCAGCCTCCGCTGTGCTCAAAGCAACACTGTTTTGCTTTCTACTTAGCCATGCAACACACTTTGAACCCAAGTAGAAGCTGCAGCCACTGGTTGATTTTCTATCATCTGTGCTTCCTGCCCAGTCTGCATCAGTGTATGCTCATAGTTTTACAGAATCCATGGCAGGATACCACAAGCCCATTTCCAGTGTCCCCTTGAGGTATCTTAGGATTCTTTTCACTGCCAACACATGAGATTCCTTAGGATCAGCTTGGAATCTGCTGGCGATGCACACAGCTTGCATGAGATCAGGCCTTGATGCTGTAAGGTACAGAAGGCTCCCTATCATCTTCCTGTATTCTGTAGGGCTTGTACTCCTTCCTTCCTGATCTTTTGTTAACTTGCAGCCCACTGTCATAGGGGTACTGACAGGTCTGCTATCCTCCATGCCAAACTTTTTCAGCATCTCTTTGGCATATTTTGTCTGAGAAATAAAAATACCTTCTTCACATTGTTTTATTTGTAATCCAAGAAAGTAAGTCATTTCTCCAATCAATGACATCTCAAATTCCTCACTCATCTTCTGTGAAAATTCTTGGCATAGCGCAGAGTGATCCCCTCCAAAGATGATGTCATCTACATATACTATGGTTATCAGTTGGCCTTTCTCTGAGTTGAACACATATAGGTTATTATCAACTGTTCCTCTTTTGAAGTTCAACCTTCTCAAATACGCGTCCAGCCTGCTATACCATGCTCTTGGGGCTTGTTTAAGGCCATACAAGGCTTTCTTCAGCTTGCACACATGTGTCTCATCCTCACTGATTTGTACTCCATCGGGTTGTTCAATATACACTTCTTCTTTTAGGAGCCCATTCAAAAAGGCTGATTTCACATCCATCTGGTAAACTTTATACCTCTTATGTGCTGCCAAAGCTAAGAACATTCTGATAGTTTCCAACCTTGCTACTGGTGCAAAAGTTTCATCAACATCTACTCCTTCTATCTGAGTGTAGCCTTTGCAAACCAGCCTAGCCTTGTTCCTCACCACCTTGCCATCCTCATTGTGTTTATTTTTAAACACCCATTTTGTTCCTATGACATTCTTGTTAGTGGGTCTTGGAACTAGCTCCCATGTTTCATTCTTCTCGATTTGATCTAGCTCCTCATTGATAGCTTTGATCCATGCTTTGTCTTATGCAGCCTCTTCAACAGATTTAGGTTCAACTTGTGAGAGTAAAGCAGTAGCTCCCACAATTCTTCTTCTTGTTGTAACTCCTGCTGATGGGTCACCTATTATCTGATTTCCTTGATGAGCACTGGTCCATGTCTTCTTTGTCTTTCTTTCTTGCACAGTCTTAGTTGCAAGAGAATCTCCTTCTTCATCTTCAGAATCACTCTTCTCTGAGTCTGAACTTACTTCTTTTCCCACTTCTTCATGTTGGTCAGATTCTTCATCTATCTTGAAGTCATCTTCTTCACTATCCTCAGCTTCTCCATTATGCGTTGTTTTCCAGTTTTCATCTATTCTCACATCACTGGAAGTGACCACTTTTCCCAGTTTATGTAGAAAAACTCTGTAACTTTTTGTGTTTGCTGAGTATCCCACAAAGATGCCTTCATCTGACCTAGCATGGAATTTTCCCAAGTTTTGCTCCTTGTTCTTCACAAAACATGGGCTGCCAAAGATTCTAAGATACTTAGCTGTTGTCTTCTTCCCACTCCATAGCTCATATGGAGTCTTATCAGTATTGGGCCTTAGTGAAACTCTGTTCAATAGGTGCACGGCTGTAAATGTTGCTTCTGTCCAAAATCTTGTGTGAAGCTTGGATTCCAGCAGTAGAGTTCTTGCCATTTCAACCACAGCTCTATTTTTCCTCTCTACCACCCCGTTCTGTTGAGGAGTTCTTGCTGCTGCCATCTGATGGTGAATTCCATGCTTCTCAAGGTAATCTTCAAAAGCTCCATTTGTGAATTCAGTGCCTTGATCTGACCTCAATACTTTGATCTTCTTTCCACTCTCATTTTCAGCCAATCTTCTGTATCTCTTGAAGCATTTCAAAACTTCTGACTTATGTGTGAGGTGCATGATGCAGGTCCTTCTAGAATAATCATCAACAAACAAGATGAAGTACCTCTCACCATTCAACCCTTTTGTTCTCATCGGCCCACACAAATCAGTATGCACAATGTCAAGCACTGCTTTAGAACTGACCTCTTTGGTCTTATACTACTTTCTGACCTGTTTTCCTTTAGAGCATGCTGAGCAGACATACTCCCTCTCTCTCTTAAGGTCTGGAATGTCTCTGATTGCATGAGTAGTGGTCAGCTTCCTCATGTTCTTCTGTGTTAAGTGTCCCAGCCTCCGATGCCAGAGTTGATTTTCTTCTTCTTTTGTAAGTAAATAGCTGTTTGTCTTGTCCTCATCAATTACATATAAATTTCCAGCTGTTCTTTTCCCAGCTGCAACAGTATTGCCTTCTTTACTCTTTACTTGGCAACCTGTTTTTGTGAATATCACTTTATGGTCTTCATTGCATAGTTGGCTGACAGATGCTAGATTATATCTGAGTCCTTCAACATGCAGAACATCTTTCAGCTTTCCTTTTCCAATATTTACTGACCCTTGACCACTGATGTTGAGTGAATCATCATTGCCAAACTTGACTCTGCCTTCTCTTGACTTGTTANGTAAATAATTAGTTGAATTTTAATTTTGTAATTTTTTTGATTGTCTACTTGGCCACAATGCAATTTGAAATGATTTGTGCTATTTTTGTACAAATGTATTACTTAAGGAAAAGCAAGTGCAAAGGACTCTAATAAGAAGTTTTCCCACTCCCCTCTATATGTATACGCTTGACCCAACATTGACACTTGGGATTGCTATTTATAATATTCTTCCACTAAAGTGTCTTTTATACAATTGACTCCATTACTTATATTTTTGTTCAATTAGCATATTCAAATATTATGTTTTTCTCACCACTCAAAATGCAATGGCATTAACAATATAGTAAAAAAATAAAAACATTGCATTTTTACAATTTTTATCATTTTAAAGTCTTCTAGGAATAAACGCATTCTCGATAATCAGTTGAATTTAGACTTTGTAATTTTTTTCATTGTCTCCATGGCCAGAATGCAATTTAAAATGATTTGTGTTATTTTTGTGCACAACATAATACTTAAGCGAAACCAAGTGCAAAGAACTTTAACAAGAAGTTTTCCCACTTCCTCTAGAGATATATGTTTGAACCAACATTGATGCTTGGGATTGCTATTTATAATATTGATCCACTAAAGTATATTTTATACAATTGACCCATTACTTATATTTTCTTCAATTATGATATTCAAATATTATGTTTTTTCTCACCTCTCAAAATGCAATGGCATTAATAATAAATTAAAAATTCACAACATTCCATTTTTTTCAATTTTTAGAATTTTAAAGTTTTCCAGCGATAAATGCATTGTTAATAATCAGTTGAATTTAAATTTTGTAATTTTTTTGATTGTCTCCTTGGCCACAATGCAATTTGACATGATTTGTGTTATTTTGTATACAAACATAATACTTAAGCAAAAGCAAGTCTAAAGGACTCTAATAAGAAGTTTTTCCACTCCCCTCTAGATGTATATGCTTGACCTAACTTTGACACTTTGGATTGTTATTTATAATATTTATGCACTAAAGTGTATTTTATACTATTGAGTTTATTACTTGTATTTTTGTTCCATTAACATATTCAAATATTATATTTTTCTCACCTCTTAAAATAAAATGGAATTAATGATAAATTTAAAATTCAAAACATTCTTTTTTTTCAATTTCTAGAATTTTCAAATTTTCTAGGGATAAATGCATTATCAATAATTAGTTGAAATTATATTTTGTAATTTTTTTGAGTGTGTCCTTGGCCACAATGCAATTTGAAATGATTTGTGTTATTTTTGTGTGCAAACATAATTCTTAAGTAAAGCCAAGTGCAAAGGACTCTAATAAGAAATTTTCCCACTCCCCTCTAGATGTAAATGCTTGATTGACCCAACATTGACACTTGGGATCGATATTTATAATATTCATCCACTAAAGTGTATTTTATACAATTGACTCCATTACTTCTTTTTTTCTTCAATTAACATATTCAAATATTATGTTTTTTTCACCTCTCAAAATGCAAAGGCATTAATAATAAATTTAAAATTCAAAACATTCCATTTTTTCAATTTTTAGAATTTTAAAGTTTTCTAGCGATAAATACATTGTCAATAATTAGTTGAATTTCAATTTTGTAATTTTTTTGATTGTCACCTTGGCCATAAACCAATTTGAAATGATTTGTGTTATTTTTGTGTACAAACATAGTACTTGAGCAAAAATGGGTGCAAAGGACTCCAATAAGAAGTTTTACCACTGCCCTCTAGATGTATATGCTTGACCCAACATTAACACCTGGGATTGCTATATATAATATTCTTCCACTAAAATGTATTTTATATAATTGACTCCATTACTTGCATTTTTGTTCAATTAACATATTCAAATATTATATTTTTCCCGTCACCCAAAATGCAATGACATTAATAATATATTAAAAAATGAAGACATTACATTTTCACAATTTTTATAATTTTAAAGTCGCTTCGTGATAAATGCATTGTCAATAATCAGTTGAATTTAGATTTTGTAATTTTTTTAATTGTCTCCCTGCCCTGAATGCAATTTGAAATAATTTGTCTTATTTTTGTGTACACACATAATACTTAAGCAAAACCAAGTGCAAAGAACTCTAATTAGAAGTCTTTCCACTGCCCTTTAGATGTATATGCTTGACCCAACATTTGACGCTTGGGTTTGCTATTTATAATATTCATCCACTAAAGTGTATTTTATACAATTGACTTAATTACTTATATTTTTCTTCAATTAAGATATTCAAATATTATGTTCTTCTCACCTTTCAAAATGCAATGACTTTAATAATAAATTGAAAATTCAAAACATTCCATTTTTTCAATTTCTAGAATTTTAAAGTTTTATAGGGATACATGCATTCTCAAAATCAGTTGAATTTCAATTTTGTGAATTTTTATATTGTCACCATGACCATAATGCAATTTGAAATGATTTGTGTTATTTTTGTGTACAAATGACTCTAGTAAGAAGTTTTTCTACTCGTCTCTAGATGTATATGCTTGACCCAACATTGACACTTGGAATTGTTATTTATATTATTCATCTATTAAAGTGTTTTTCATACAATTGAGTCTGTTACTTTTATTTTTGTTCAATTAACATATTTAAATATTATGTTTTTGTCGTCATTCAAAATAGAATGGCATTAACAACATATTAAAAAAGGAAAGCATTGCATTTTTAAAATTTTTATAATTTTAAAGACTTCTGGGGATAAATGCATTATCAAGAATCAGTTGGATTTAAATTTTGTAGTTTTTTTAGTTGTCTTCTTGGCCATAATGCAATTTGAAACGATTTGTGCTATTTCTACTTACAAACATATTACTCAAGCAAAAGCAAATGCAAAGGACTCTAATAAGAAGTCTTTCCACTCCCCTCTTGATGTATAGGTTTAACCCAACATTTAACGCTTGGGATTGTTATTTATGATATTCATCCACTAAAATGTATTTTATACAATTAACTCCACTACTTATATTTTTTTTTCTAGGGATAAATACAATTCAATAATCAGTTGAATTAAAATTTTGTAATTTTTTTGATTGTCTCCTTAGCCACAATGCAATTTGAAATGATTTGTGTTGTTTTTGTGTGCAAACATAATACTTCAGCAAAAGCTAGAGCAAAGGACTCTAATAAGAAGGTTTTCCACTCCCTTCTAAATGTATATGCCTAACCTAACATAGACACTTGGGATTGCTATATATAACATTCTTCCACTAAAGTGTATTTTATACAATTGATTCCAGTAGTCGTATTTTTGTTCAATTAATATATTCAAATATTATGTTTCTCTCGCCACTCAAAAAGCAATGACATTAACAATATATTAAAAAATGAAGCATTGCATTTTTACAATTTTTATAATTTTAAAGTTTTGTCGGGATAAATGCATTGTCAATAATTAGTTAAATTTAGACTTTGTAATTTTTTTAATTGTCTCTCTTTGGCCAAAATGCAATTTGAAATGATTTGTGCTATTTTTGTGTACAAACATAATACTTGAGCAAAACCAAGTGGAAAGAACTCTAATAAGAAGTCTTTTCACTCCCTTTAGATGTATATGCTTGAACTAACACTTAACACTTAGGATTGGTATTTCTAATATTCATCCACTAAAGTGTATTTTATACAATTGATTCCATTACTTATGTTTTTCTTCAATTAAGATATTCAAATATTATGTTTTTCTCACCTCTCAAAATGGAATGGCATTAATAACAAATTTAAAATTCAAAACATTCCATTTTTTCAACTTTCAGAATTTTAAAGTTTTCTAGGTATAAATGCATTGTCAATAATTAGTTGAATTTCAATTTTGTAATTGTTTTGATTGTCTCCTTGGCCACAATGCAATTTGAAATGATTTGTGTTATTTTTGTGTACAAACATAATACTTAAGCAAAGCCAAGTGCAAAGGACTCTAATAAGAAGTTTTCTCACTCCCTTCTAGAGACATAAGCTTGACCCAACTTTGACGCTTCGGATTTCTATTTATAATATTCATCCATTAAAGTGTATTTTACACAATTGGCTCTTTTACTTATATTTTTCTTCAATTAACATATTCAAATATTATGTTTTGCTCGCCACTCAAAATGCAATGACATTAACAATATATTAAAAAAGAAAGACATTGCATTTTTACCATTTTTACAATTTTAAAGTCTTCTAGGGATAAATGCATTGTCAATAATCAGTTGAATTTAAATTTTGTAATTTTTTTAATTGTCTCCTTAGCCATATGCAATTTGAAATGATTTTTGTTATTTTTGTGTACCAGCATAATAATTATGCAAAAGCAAGTGCAAAGGACTCTAATAAGAAGTTCTTCTACTCCCCTTTAGACATATATGGTTGACCCAACATTTAACGCTTGGAATTGCAATTTATAATATTCACCCACTAAAGTGTATTTTACACAAATGACTCCATTACTTATATTTTTTTTCAATTAATATATTTAAATATTATGTTTTTCTCAACTCTCAAAATGCAAAGGCATTAATAATAAATTTAAAATTGAAAGCATTTCATTTTTTCAATTTTCAGAATTTTATAAGGATAAATAAATTGTTGTGATTGTCTCCTTGGCCACAATGCAATTTGAAATGATTAGTGTTATTTTGAGTACAAACATAATACTTAAGCAAAAGCAAGTGCAAAGGACTCTAATGAGAAGTTTTTCCACTCCCCTCTAGATGTATATGCTTAACCCAACTTTGACATTTGGGATTGCTATTTATAATATTCATGCAGTAAAGTGTATTTTATACAATTGAGTTTGTTACTTGTATTTTTGTTCAATCAAAATACAATGGCATTAATGATAAATTTATAATTCAAAACATTCTTTTTTTCAATTTTTAGAATTTTCAAGTTTTTTAAGGATAAATGCATTGTCAATAATCAATTGAAAATATATTTTGTAATTTTTTTGATTGACTCCTTCGCCACAATGTAAATTGAAATGATTTGTGTTAATTTTTGTGCACAAACATAATACTTAAGCAAAGCCAAGTGTAAAGGACTCTAATAAGAAATTTTCCCACTCCCCTCTAGATGTATATGCTTGACCGAACATTGACACTTGGGATCAATATTTATAATATTCATCCACTAAAGTGTATTTTATACAATTGATTCCATTACTTATGTTTTTCTTCAATTAAGATATTCAAATATTATATTTTTCTCACCTCTCAAAATGGAATGGCATTAATAACAAATTTAAAATTCAAAACATTCCATTTTTTCAACTTTCAGAATTTTAAAGTTTTCTAGGTATAAATGCATTGTCAATAATTAGTTGAATTTCAATTTTGTAATTGTTTTGATTGTCTCCTTGGCCACAATGCAATTTGAAATGATTTGTGTTATTTTTGTGTACAAACATAATACTTAAGCAAAGCCAAGTGCAAAGGACTCTAATAAGAAGTTTTCTCACTCCTTTTAGAGACATAAGCTTGACCCAACTTTGACGCTTCGGATTGCTATTTATAATATTCATCCATTAAAGTGTATTTTACACAATTGACTCTTTTACTTATATTTTTCTTCAATTAACATATTCAAATATTATGTTTTGCTCGCCACTCAAAATGCAATGACATTAACAATATATTAAAAAAGAAAGACATTGCATTTTTACCATTTTTACAATTTTAAAGTCTTCTAGGGAGAAATGCATTGTCAATAATCAGTTGAATTTAAATTTTGTAATTTTTTTAATTGTCTCCTTAGCCATATGCAATTTGAAATGATTTTTGTTAGTTTTGTGTACCAGCATAATCATTATGCAAAAGCAAGTGCAAAGGACTCTAATAAGAAGTTTTCTACTCCCCTCTAGACATATATGGTTGACCCAACATTTAACGCTTGGAATTGCAATTTATAATATTCACCCACTAAAGTGTATTTTACACAAATGACTCCATTACTTATAACTTTTTTCAATTAATATATTTAAATATTATGTTTTTCTCAACTCTCAAAATGCAAAGGCATTAATAATAAATTTAAAATTGAAAGCATTTCATTTTTTCAATTTTCAGAATTTTAAAATTTTATAAGGATAAATAAATTGTTGTGATTGTCTCCTTGGCCACAATGCAATTTGAAATGATTAGTGTTATTTTGAGTACAAACATAATACTTAAGCAAAAGCAAGTGCAAAGGACTCTAATAAGAAGTTTTTCCACTCCCCTCTAGATGTATATGCTTAACCCAACTTTGACACTTGGGATTGCTATTTATAATATTCATGCAGTAAAGTGTATTTTATACAATTGAGTTTGTTACTTGTATTTTTGTTCAATCAAAATACAATGGCGTTAATGATAAATTTATAATTCAAAACATTCATTTTTTCAATTTCTAGAATTTTCAAGTTTTTTAAGGATAAATGCATTGTCAATAATCAATTGAAAATATATTTTGTAATTTTTTTGATTGACTCCTTGGCCACAATGTAAATTGAAATGATTTGTGTTAATTTTTGTGCACAAACATAATACTTAAGCAAAGCCAAGTGTAAATGACTCTAATAAGAAATTTTCCCACTCCCCTCTAGATGTATATGCTTGACCGAACATTGACACTTAGGATCAATATTTATAATATTCATCCACTAAAGTGTATTTTATACAATTAACTCCTTTACTTCTTTTTTCTTCAATTAACATATTCAAATATTATGTTTTTCCTACCTCTCAAAATGCAATGGCATCAATAATAAATTTAAAATTCAAAACATTCCATTTTTTCAATTTTTAGAATTTTAAAGTTTTCTAGCCATAAATGCATTGTCAATAATTAGTTGAATTTCAATTTTGTAATTTTTTTGATTGACTCCTTGGTGACAATCCTATTTGAAATGATTTGTCTTATTTTTGTGTACAAACATAGTACTTAAGCAAAAACGGGTGCAAAGGACTCTAATAAGAAGTTTTTCCGCTCCCCTCTAGATGTATATGCTTGACCCAACATTGACACCTGGGATTGCTATTTATAATATTCTTCCATTAAAGTGTATTTTATACAATTGACTCCATTACTCGTATTTTGTTCAATTAACATACTCAAATCTTATGTTTTTCTTGTCACCTAAAATGCAATGACATTAACAATATATTAAAAAATGAAGACATTGCATTTTCACAATTTTTATAATTTTAAAGTTGTCTCAAGATAAATGAATTATCAATAATCAGTTGAATTCTAATTTTGTAATTTTTTTAATTGTCTCCTTAGCCAGAATGCAATTTGAAATGATTTGTGTCATTTTTGTGTACAAACATAATACTTAAGCAAAACCAAGTGCAATGAACTTTAATAAAAAGTCTTTCTATTACCCTTTAGATGTATATGCTTGACCCAATATTTCACACTTGGGTTTGCTATTTATAATATTCATCCACTAAAATGTATTTTATATAATTGACTCAATTACTTATATTTTTCTTCAATCAAGATATTCAAATATTATGTTCTCACCTCTCAAAATGGAATGATATTAATAATATATTTAAAATTGAAAACATTCCACTTTTTCAATTTCTAGAATTTTAAAGTTTTCTAGGGATAAATGCATTGTCAATAATCAGTTGAATTTAAATTTTGTAATTTTTTTATTATCTCCTTGGCCACAATGCAATTTGAAATGATTTGTATTATTTTTATGTACAAACATAATACTTAAGCAACAGTGGCTGCAAACAACTGTAATAAGAAAATTTTCTACTCCCATCTAGATGTATATGCTTGACCCAACATTGACACTTGGGATTTGTGCAATAATGCAATTTGAAATGATTTTAGCTATTTCTGTGTACAAACATATTACTTAAGCAAAAGCAACTGTTGCTTGCGATTGCTATTTATAATACTCATCCACTAAAATGTATTTTATACAATTAACTCCATTACTTATATTTTTCATCAATTAAAATATTCAAATATTATGTTTTTCTCACCTCTTAAAATGCAATGACATTAATAATAAATTTAAAATTCAAAACATTGAATTGTTTCAATTTCTAGAATTTTAATGTTTTCTAGGGATACATGCATTGTCAGAATTAGTTGAATTTAAATTTTGTAATTTTTTTCATTGTCTCCTTGACCATAATGCAAATTAAAATGATTTGTGTTATTTTTGTGTACAAATATATTACTTAAGCAAAAATGGGTGCAAACGACTCTCATAAGAAGTTTTTCCACTCCCTTTTAGATGTATATGCTTGGCCCAACATTGACACTTGGGATTGCTATTTATAATATTTTTCCACTGAAGTGTATTTTATACAATTGACTTTATTACTCGTATTTTTCTTCGATTAACATATTCAAATATTATGTTTTTCTCGCCACTCAAAATGCAATGACACTAACAATATATTAAAAAATGAAGACATTGCATTTTTCCAATTTTTCTAATTTTAAACTCTACTAGGAATAAATGCATTGTCAATAATCAGTTGAATTTAAATTTTGTAATTGTTTTGATTGTCTTCTTACCCACAATGCAATTTGAAATGATTTGTGTTATTTTTGTATACAAACATAATACTCAAGCAAAGCCAAGTACAAAGGACTCTAATTAGAAGTTTTCCCATGCCCCCTAGATGTATATGCTTGACCTAACATTGACACTTATGATTCCTATTTATAATATTATTCCACTAAAGTGAATTTTACACAATTGATTTTATTACTCATATTTTTGTTTAATTAACATATTCAAATATTATGTTTTTCTCACCACTCAAATTGCAATGGCATTAACAATATATTAAAAAATGAAGGTAATGCATTTTTATAATTTTAAAGTCTTCTAGGGATAAATGCATATTCAATAATTACTTGAATTTAAATATTTTATTTTTTTAATTGTCTCCTTAGCCAAATGCAATTTGAAATGATTTTTGCTATTTTTATGTATAAACATAATACTTATGCAAAAGCAAATGCAAAGGATTCTAATAAGATGTTTTTCTACTCCACTCTAGATGTATATGGTTGACCTAACATTTGATGCTTGAGATTGCAATTTATAATATTCACCCACTAAAGTATATTTTATACAATTGACTCCATTACTTATATTTTTTTTCAATTAACATATTCAAATATTATGTTTTTCTCACCTCTCAAAATGCAATGACATTAATAATATATTTAAAATTCAAAACATTCCATTTTTTTCAATTTCTACAATTTTAAAGTTTTCTAGGGATAAATGCAATGTCAATAATCAGTTGAATTTAAATTTTGTAATTTTTTCATTGTCTCCTTGGCCATAATGCAATATGAAATGATTTGTGCTATTTTTTTGTGCAAATATAATACTTAAGCAAAAGCAAGTGCAAAGGACTCTAATAAGAAGGTTCTCCACTCCCCTCTAGATGTATATGCTTGACCCCAACATTGACACTTAGGATTGCTATTATAATATTCTTCCACTAAAGTGTATTTTAGACAATTGACTCCATTACTCGTATTTTTCTTTATTAACATATTCAAATATTATATTTTTCTCGCACTTAAAATGCAATGACACTAATAGTATATTAAAAAATGAAGACATTCCATTTTTACAATTTTTCTAAATTTAAAGTCTTTTATGGGTAAATGCATTGTCAATAATCAATTGAATTTAAATTTTGTAATTGTTTTGATTGTCTTCTTGCTGACAATGGCAATTTGAAATGATTTGTGTTATTTTTGTGTACAAAGATAATACTTAAGTAAAGCCCAAGTGCAAAGGACTCTAATTAAAAGTTTTCCCACTCCCCCTAGATGTATATGCTTGACCCAACATTGACACTTGGGATTGTTATTTATAATATTCAACCAACTAAAGTGTATTTTATACAATTGACTCCATTACTTATACTTTTTTTCAATTAAGATATTTAAAATATTATGTTCTTCTCACCTCTCAAAATTGAATGACATTAATAATAAATTTAAAATTCAGAACATTCCATTTTTTCAATTTGTAGAATTTTAAAGTTTCTAGGGATAAATGCATTATCAATCATCAGTTGAATTTAAATTTTGTATTTTTTTCATTGTCTCCTTGCCACAATGTCAATTTGAAATGATTTGTGCTATTTTTGTGTACAAATGGTATTACTTAGGGAAAATTAAGTGTAAAGGACTCTAATAAGAAGTTTTCCCACTCCCCACCATAGATATATCCTTGACCCAACATTGACGCTTTGGATTGCTATTTATAATATTCATCCATTAAAGTGTATTTAACACAATTGACTCTTTACTTATATTTTTCTTCAATTAACATATTCAAATATTAATATTTTTCTCGCCAATGTCAAATGCAATGGCACTAACAATATATTAAAAAATGAAGACATTGCTTTTTTTCCAATTTTTCTAATTTTAAACTCTTCTAGGGATAATGCATTGTCAATAATCAGCTGAATTTAAATTTTGTAATTGTTTTGATCATATTCTTGCCCACAATGCAATTTGAAATGATTTGTGTTATTTTTTTGTACACATATAATACTTAAGCAAAGCTAAGTGTAAAGGACTCTAATTAGAA
>JAIRCJ010000316.1:0-77654 GCA_020883675.1 Bruguiera gymnorhiza
TCTGTTTGCTACAGGCTTTTTTTTGTTCTTACCATAGACTGCTTTATTTCTTCTACATCTACTTCTGCTAGTGGCTCAGTTTTATTCTTATTGTAGGCTACTCTGTTTGGTACAACTAGATTGACAAGCCTCTAATCTTAGCCCATACAGTCTGATGGTAGTCAACAGTCACATGAGTTTCCAACAGTTGGAAAGCAATAAATGAGGACGAGTATTAATTACTAAGGTTGCTTATGCACGTAATTTTGAAAGAACTAGCTTGATTTTCAAATCCACAAATGCCACGGGTATCTCAACATGTAATGCATAACAGAATCTATTCATTGTAGCTTAATTTGCCATATAATCTTTTTTGATTGATGAAAGAAAGAGGAGTGCACGAATAGATAAAATGTCTATTTTAGTACCTACCTCTAAAATCTATTTGGTTGTAAGTTTTGTTTTCTTCTTACTGTCTATTTGCTACATGCTCTATTTTTTTCCTTCCGTATGTTGCTCTGTTTTCTACAAGCTCCTCAAGATTTGGTTTTTCTTTACCGTCTATTTGCTACAGGCTCTATTTCTTCCTACCTGAGGTTGCATCTATTCTACAAGCTCCTATAGACTCAGTTTTCTTCTTACCATATGCTACTTTGTTTCTTCTTACCGATCATATTTGTTAGAGACTTTATTTTCTTCTTACCATAGGCTACTCTGTTTGGACTAGTGGATTGACAATCCTCTCAATCTTAGCCCATATACTCTGATGGTAGCCAAGAGTCACATGTGTTTTCAAACAGTTGGAAAGCAACAAATGAGGAGTAGGATTAATTAGCAAAGGTTACCTGTGCATATAATTTTGAAAGAAGTGTCTTCATATTCAAATTCATAAACTTCATGACTATTTCAACCATGTAATGCAAAACAGAATCTATTCATTGAAACTTAATTTGTCATATAATCTTTTTGATGGTTGAAAGGAAGAGGAATGCACAAACAGATAAAATGTCTATTTTAGTACTTACTCCTAAAACCTATTTGTTATAGGCTCTATTTTCTTTTCTTCATAGGCTGCCCTATTTTCTACAAGCTCCTTCAGGTTTTGTTTTCTTTTTATCGTCTATTTTCTACAGGCTCTATTTTCTTCCTACCTTTGGCTACATTGTTTTCTACAGGCTCTAACAAGCTCAATTTTCTTCATACAGTCTATTTGCTACAAGCTCAATTTTCTTATTACCATAAGCTACTATATTTTCTATAGGCTCTGTTTTCTTCTTCTCGTCTCTTTGCTAGAGGCTCTATTTTCTTTTTACCATTTATTTGCTAGAGGCTTTGTTTTCATCTTACCATAGGCTACTCTATTTGGACAAGTGGATTGACAATCCTCCCAATCTTAGCCTATACCCTCTAAGGGTAGCCAATAGTCATATGAGTTTCCAACAGTTGAAAAGCAATAAATGGGGATGAGGATTAATTACCAAAGGTTGCCTGTGCACATAATTTTGAAAGAAGTAGCTTGATTTTCACATTCATAAACTCCATAGGTGTTTCAACTATGTAATGAAAAAAAGAATTTATTCATTAAAGCTTAATTTGCCGTATAATCTTTTTTAATGGATAAAAGGAAGAGAAGTACACGAATAGTTAAAATGTCTATTTTAGTACCTACTCCTAAAATCTATTTGCTACAAGCTCTATTTTCTTCTTTTCGTAGGCTACTCTATTTTTTACAGGCACTTCTAGGTTCTATTTTTTTCTTATCGTTTATTTGCTACAGGCTATGTTTTCTTCCTACATTAGGTTTCTACATTTTCTATAGGCTCCTATAGGCTTTGTTTTTTTTCTTACTATTTATTTGCTATAGGCTTTGTTTTATTCTCACCATAGGTTGCTCTATTTTCTACAAGATCCAACAAGCTCTATTTTCTTCTTGCTGTCTACTTGCTAAAGGCACATTTTTTTTGCTACTATTTATTTGCTAAAAGCTTTATTTTCTTCTTACTATAAGTTGCTTTATTTGGACAAGTGGATAGACAGTCCTGCCAATCTTAGCCCATACACTTTGATGGTAGCTAGTAGTTATATGACTTTTCAATAGTTGGAAACCAACAAATGAGGACAAGGATTAATTAACAAAGGTTGCTTAAGCATATAATTTTGAAAGAAATAGCTTGATTTTCAATTTCATAAACTCCATGGCTATTTCCACCATGTAATGTAAAACATAATATATTCATTGAAACTTAATTTGCCGTATAATCTTTTTTTATGGATGAAAGGAAGACAAGTGCACAAACAAATAAAATGACTATTTTAGTACCTACTCTTAATATCTATTTGTTAAAGGCTCTGTTTTATTCTTTTCGTAGGTTGCTTTATTTTCTACAGGCTCCTTTAGGTTCTGTTTTTTTCTTACTGTCTATTTGCTATAGGCTTTGTTTTATTCCTACTTTAGGCTACCTCTATTTTCTAAAGGCTCTTATAGGCTTATAAACTCTATTTTCTTCTTACCATTTATTTGCTATAAACTCTATTTTCTTCTTACCATTTATTTGCTAGAGGCTCTATTTTCTTCTTCCCTTCTATTTGCTAGAGACTCCATTTTCTTCTTACCATAGGATGCACTGTTTGGACAAGTGGATTGACAATCCTCCCAATCTTCGCCCATACACTCTAATAGTAGCCAACAGTCATATAAGTTTCCAACAATTGGAAAGCAACAAATAAGGATAAGGATTAATTACCAAAGGTTGCTTGAGCATATAATTTTGAAAGAAGTAGCTTGATTTTCAAATTTGTAAACTCCATGAGTATTTCAACCATGTAATGCACAATATAATCTATTCATTGAAACTTAATTTGTTGTATAATCTCTTTTGATGGATGAAAGGAAGAGGAGAGTGTGAACATATAAAATGTTTATTTAGTACCTACTCCTAAAATCTATTTGCTATAGGCTCTATTTTCTTCTTTCTATAGGTTGCTCTATTTTCCACAGGCTCCTTTAAGTTCTATTTTCTTCTTACCATATATTTGCTGCAGGCTCTATTTTCTTCTAACCATAGGCTGCTCTGTTTGGACAAGTGGATTAACAATCCTCCCAATCTTAGGCCTTACACTTTGATGGTAGCCAGCAGTTACATAAGTTTCCAACAAATGAGGGCAAGGATTAATTACTAAAGGTTTCCTGTGCACATAATTTTGAAAGAAGTAGCTTGATTTTCACATACGTAAACTCCATCGATATTTCAACCATATAATGCAAAACAAAATCTATTCCTTGAAGCTTAATTTGTCGTATAATGTTCTTTGATGGATGAAAGGAAGAGGAGTGCACGAATAGATAAAATGTCTATTTTAGTAACTACTCTTAAAATCTATTTGCTCCAGACTTTATTTTCTTCTTACTGTCTATTTCCTACAAGCTCTGTTTTCTTCTTTTTGTATGTTGCTTTGTTTTCTACAAGCTCCTCAAGGTTCTAGTTTCTTCTTATAGTCTACTTACTATAGGCTCTGTTTCTTCCTACATTAGGTTGCTTAGTTTTTTATAGGTTCCTACAACCTCTATTTCTTCTTACCATTTATTTGTTATAGGCTTTGTTTTCTTCCTACCTTAGGCTGTTTAGTTTTTTATAGGCTCTTACAGTCTTTGTTTCTTCTTACCATTTATTTGCTATAGACTTTGTTTTCTTTTTACAATTATTTGCTAGAGGCTCTATTTTCTTCTAACCTTCTATTTGCTAGAGGCTCTATTTTCTTCTTACCATAGGCTGCTCTATTTAGACATGTGGATTGATAGTCCTCCCAATCTTAGCCCATACATTCTAATGGTAGCCAGTAGCCACATGAGTTTCCAATAGTTGGAAAGCAACAAATGAGGATGAGGATTAATTACCAAGGGTTTCCTGTGCACATAATTTTGAAAGAAGTAGCTTGATTTTCACATACGTAAACTCCATCAGTATTTCAACCATATAATGCAAAATAGAATATATTCCTTGAAGCTTAATTTTTGGTATAATGTTCTTTGATGGATGAAAGGAAGAGGAGTGCATGAATAGATAAAATGTCTACTTTAGTACCTACTCCTAAAATCTATTTGCTCCAGACTCTGTTTTCTTCTTACCATCTATTTCCTGTATGCTCTGTTTTCTTCTTTTTGTAGGCTACTCTATTTTCTACAAGCTCCTATAGGTTTTGTTTTCTTCTTATAGTCTATTTACTATAGTCTCTATTTTTTCCTACATTAGGCTGCTTAGTTTTTTACAGGCTCCTACAACCTTTATTTTTTCTTACCATATGCTGCTCTGTTTTCTACAAGCTCCTCTAAGTTCTATTTTCTTCTTACTATCTATTTGTTACAGGCTCTATTTTCTTCCTACTTAGGCTGCTTAGTTTTCTATAGGCTTCTATAGTCTCTATTTCTTCTTACCGTCTATTTGCTATAGACTTTGTTTTCTTCTTATTGTTTATTTGCTAGAGTCTCTATTTTCTTCTTACCTTCTATTTACTAGAGGCTCTATTTTCTTCTTACCATAGGCTACTCTATTTATACAAGTAGATTGATAGTCCTCCCAATCTTAGCCTATGCATTCTGATGATAGGCAGCAGCCACATGAGTTTCCAACAATTGGAAAGTAACAAATGAGGATGAGGATTAATTACCAAAGGTTGCCTGTGCACATAATTTTGAAAGAAGTAGCTTGATTTTCACATATGTAAACTCCATGGGTATTTCAACCATGTAATGCAAAACAGAATCTATTCATTGAAGCTTAATTTGGCGTATAATCTTTTTTGATGGATGAAAGAAAGAGGAGTGCATGAACAGATAAAATTCCTATTTTAGTACCTACTCCTAAAATCTATTTACTCTAAACCTTGTTTTCTTCTTACTGCCTATTTCTTATAGGCTCTATTTTCTTCTTTCTGTTTGCTGCTTTGTTTTCTACAAACTCCTCCACGTTCTGTTTTCTTTTAACTATCTACTTACTACAGGCTTTATTTTTTCCTACCTTAGGCTACTTTGTTTTTTACAGGTTCTATTTCTTTTTACCATCTATTTGCTAGAAGCTTTGTTTTCATCTTATCGTAGGTTGCTCTATTTGGATAAGTGGATTGACAGTCCTCCCAATCTTAGCCCATACACTCTGTTGACAACCAATAGTCACATGAGTTTGCAACAGTTGGGAAGCAACAAGTGAGGATGAGGATTAATTACCAAAAGTTGCTTGTGCATATAATTTTCAAACAAGTAGCTTCATTTTCACATTCGTAGAGTCCATAGGTAATTCAACCATGTAATGCAAAACAAAATCTATTCATTGAAGCTTAATTTGTTGTATAATCTTTTTTGATGGATGAAAGGAAAAGGAGTGCACAAATAGATAAAATGTCTATTTTAGTACCTACTCCTAAAATCTACTTGCTACAAGCTCTATTTTCTTCTTACTGTCAATTTGCTATAACTCTGTTTTCTTCTTTTTGTATGCTGCTTTATTTTTTATAGGCTCCTCCAGGTTCTACTTTCTTCTTACCATCTATTTGTAGGCTCTATTTTTTTCCTATCTTAGATTACTCTATTTTCTATAGGCTCCTATAAGTTCTGTTTTCTTCATACCGTCTATTTGCTACAACTTTACTTTCTTCTTACCATTGGCTACTTTGTTTTCTATAGGTATTGTTTTCTTCTTATCGTTTATTTGCTAGAGGCTCTATTTTCTTCTTACCGTCTATTTGCTCAAGGTTCTATTTTCTTCTTACTGTAAGCTGCTCTGTTTGGATAAGTGGATTGATTGTCCTCCTAATCTTAGCCCTTACACTTTGATGGTACCCAGTAATCATATGAGTTTTCAATAGTTGGAAAGTAACAAATGAGTACGAGGATTAATTACAAAAGGTTGCTTATGCACATAATTTTGAAAGAAATTACTTGAGTCTGACATTCGTAAACTTCATGGGTATTTCAACCATGTAATGCAAAATATAATCTATTTATTAAAACTTAATTTTTCATATAATTTTTTTTTATGGATGAAAGAAAAAAGAGTGCACAAACAGATAAAATGTCTATTTTAATACCTACTCCAAAAATTTATTTGCTATAGTCTTTATTTTCTTCTTATCGTAGGTTGCTCTATTTTCTATAGGTTCTTATTGACTCTATTTTCTTCTTACCGTCTATTTGCTACAGACTTTATTTTCTTCTTACCATAGGTTGCTCTATCTTGTTGAGACTTTTTTGAAATCTATTTGTTATAGGCTCTATTTTTTTCTTATTGTCTATTTGCTACAGGTTCTGTTTTCTTCTTATTGAAAAAAAACCTGCAACAATTCTTTATGTTTTTTCCTTTCTTGAAATTCCTTTTTACCACTTCCTTACTAAAAGTGAAGGCCAACTTTTTTTTGCCTTGCCTTCTAAAATCGATGTCTTCGTGTATTTGTGTTACCACTTCCCTATTAGTCAGCTCTTTTTGGCTTCTCTTCTAAAATTGATGCCTCAATGTTTTATTTTTCATGTGTTAAATGTAATTTTTCAATTTAATACATAACTAGTATATGTGAGTCAAATAATTTATAAAGTTCATATTGAGTAGTAAAACTTATAAAGTTCATATATTAGGATTTATGAAGTTAGGTAGAAGTCAATTGAAGTTAGCGGACAAAATTGTCAAAAAAACACTCTTAATATTCTTATTAATACTGTTATTATTGATTTAAAAAATAATTTATTAAAATTTGAAAATTATATCAAATTAAAATATATACTGTGAACGTTTGTGAGATTGAATAAAAATTAAAAGAAAATATTAAAATCAACTCAAAGTCATCATAATTTAGAATTAAATATTTGTATAAAAGTTTGACTAATTGAATTGAATTTAATTTAATATAATTTTGATATTTAGGTAGAATTAGATATTTTTTTATTATAGAAGAATTTGAATTTTTCAATTTAATACGTAGCTAGTATATGTGAATTATGAGTATAACCTTATATTTATATTATTTGTATATATTAATACATGACATTTTATTAAATTAATAAAATTATAAAATATTTATATACTTATTTAATAATAACATCAAAATTATTACGCATTAAAAATACTATCAATGTTATTGCAATCTTAACAACCAAGTTTTGCAAAAGTTTTACAAAATACAATTTTAGGGCACCTATACCTTAAGTTTGCATAATCAGTTTTGAACCTTTGTTCCTAACAAAATTTGTAAGATGTTGGGAGGAAAAAAGATTCCCAAAGAAAATGGGATTTGCAATATGTTTGCTAGTTTGGTTATTGAAAGCTCCCTTTTTAGCCTATAATGTGCAAATTTGTGCTTGTAAGTTCTCTACAAGCTTCGGCTCATTATTCAACCATTACTTTGTTGATTCTCTTTTTTTTCTTCTTTTTCTTCCCCCCGCCCTTTTCAATTCACTTAGAAAAGGAAAATTTTTATGGTATAAATGCAAACATCATAGGCTAGGTATTTATTATTGTTCATTTTGATGATTGTGACTGTCTTCAGTTTACCGTGGTATGAATGGCATTCATATGTGCATTGGGTCCTAGTTTCACCGAGCTTTGTCCATGGGATATTTAGGCCTAACCTTAATCTAGTAAACATTTGCTTTGATTTTTCCAAAAGCCCACCTGGGTGAAAAATTACAAAATATTTTTAACTTTTGAGAAATAATCAAATCAAATCTAATTAAATCGAACCAAAACTAAATTTGAAGTATGAAGTGATGGCCAAGAATTGGCTCAATAGATTCTGTGAAAGGGCAATGGATATGGCTTTGCCTAGAGCCATTTCTTTCACCACGTCTATTTATCTTCGTGTGATTCACGGTCTCTTTTGAAGCTAGCTACTTATGTGTAATGTGAAGTGGAGACCACAATTTCGTACATTTCTTTGCCATGGTATTTGAAAGTCTGAACCTTATTCTTTGGACACTCGGTACTTCAAAAGCAAGTAGAACAAATCTATATCCATTTACAATTTTCTATAAGAATAAGTGTACATTGAAATGCAAAACTAAGAGAAAGCATGAAAGTGTCATTCATCTTTCCATATGCATTGTCGTTCAAGATTTGTTGCCTTTGGCTTATGTGGCATTCTTGAGCATTTCTGTCATTGGATCAGCAACTCCTGTCTAGAGATGGGTATGTAATGTAAATTATGGTGTTGTTTTTGTGAAATAAGGTGTTAAGGTTCCAAGCCATACCACATCAAATGTACTTGGGAAAATTCTAAATTTGGGACCATGATCATAACTACACAAATTAACTTATAAAAAGAGTGAAATATTATGAATGCACCTTTATTATTTGAATGAGAGATAACGACAACAACTTAATTGATAAAATCTAAACATTTTCTCTTTAACAATCTCATTGGTTTGCACAATACTCATTGTAATCTTCAAGAGCGTACATCAAGTTGGCAAAAGGTCATTTGAAGGTAAGAGTTTTTCTATATTTTGAATTAAGCATTAAGTTTGATTTTGCTTTCAACTTTATTACATTTTTTGTATGCCCATATGATGCATTTGATGTTTGTAGCTAAACAACAAATATGAAGCCACCCAAGCTCATGTTGATGCTGCTCACTGTTATAAGAAAACTTCCACAAATAGTGTGCACTTATGTTTAAACCCATGTACTTTGACATCTTATAAATCACACCTAGTCTTCTTTATCACAGTATTTTAAAATTTCCAATTATCGTGCATTCTCCATACCCTGTGCATTACAATTTGCATTACAATTTTCCCTAAATTTTGCTTATTATATTCTTCATGTTGTCCTTATGAAAGTTACAAAATTGAGTACAACTATAGGTTGGATAAACTATGAAAGTTACCTAGAGATTGTTTGTATTCTATATACCTATTAGACTAGACCAATATTGAATCTTTTAGATAATTTTGCCATTTAGCATTTTAGTGTGCTATTTATATTTGCCGAATTTTTATGCACAGTGTATTATTTGGTTTTTTGGCATTTCTATTTGTATTGCCTCAATTCTTGATGTTCTTTGCAAGCAAAGGCAATATCTTGCTTAAGCCAGGTTGTAGATATGGTTTGTGATACTGGAAGGATCAATAAGGCTACTACATATTACAAGGTATATACTTGCTATCATTATTGACACACGAGGAAGTAACCTTTTCAATTGAGATGCTATTTAATAAGGATACTCAAGATCACAATCTACCTTGTGTTCCCTTTTATAACTTACCGATGTTATATTATATATGAGATATTATTTTGATTTGCATGATTATATAATTATTTTAAATTATTTTCTTTGTCAACCAATATAAAATCCTCTGTTTTAATTAATTTTTATATACTATTTTCCATTATTACATGAAAATATAATTATTATAAATTTTTTTTTCTATAAAACCTTTCTTATTACCTTTTTTTTAATTCTTTTTCTTCAATATTATTTAATTTAGGCTAAATTATGATGTTGCATTTAAACATTTCATTTGTTTTTCCAACATCAAAGATTTGGGTCATATTGTAAGCCCATTAGAAACTATAAAGATAGTTCCAAAAGAATGAGCAAACCTTTAATTTTTTAGCCCATGCAGTGAGGGATGATTTGTGTGAAGGAATTATTTCCCAAATCATAAGCTCGTAACATCATTTTGAGAGGTGGCCCTAAAAAAAGTGTCGTAATACAATTTTCCTTTTTGTTTTTTTTTTGGTTTGTTATAGCATATATGGAAAAGATTTGGCTGGATAAAATAAAACTACTTTTGACAATGTCAACATACAAATCACAACGAGAACCTATCACTAAATAGTTCATGCATTAAAGTTGAGCCCTTCTTGATTATATTTAACCAAACCAAGTTTGATTAGTTAGTTGGAAACTTACCTATTATCTAACCATAATTAAGGTGTTAGTTAGAGAGTAAAGGTTGCATATCAATTTCCATATATATGGCAATGTGGTTCAAATGTGACCTAGATGAAAAGGGTGTACAATCCCAAGGTCTAGTGGTGCCCGCTTTAGCATAATCTGCCTTGTCAGGGACAAAATTCTGTTGAATGGCTAAAGAAGCTACCTCCAATGATGCTCTAATTGATTCCAACTCCATAACCACTACTTTCATTGTAGGCCTCTTCTTCTCATTCAAGTGCAAGCATCTTTTTGCCAACTTTGCAATTGTTGTGATTTTTTCTTTCCGACCCTACTGAAGGATTGAAGCATCAAGTATATCAAACAAGTGGTTGTCTTGCATTAAAAGAAAGAAATATGTCACTAAAATTCTTTCTTCCACAAAACACATTAAGGAGATTGGCTTTTGTCCAATCAAGAGCTTAATAAACACAACTCTAAAGCTGTAAACATCACTCTTCTCTATAAATTGGCTTGACTGGAAGTACTCTGAGTCAAAGTATCGTATAGTCCCTTGGACTTGAGTAGTTACGTGTGTTTGATGAATTGTAATTGACTTTGAAGTGCCAAAGTCTGAAACTTTTGCTCTATATTTATCATCTAGTGGTATATTTATGGACTTTATGTCCGCAAGTGTATTTCTCACATAATTAGAGATTGCCAATCATTTTGACCATATATGTGTTGAAAGATGAACTTGCAGACTAGTAGCGGTACTTTTGTCTCCACACAACATCCCAGTAACTTTACCACATTTATTTGTGTTACAATTACAACTTCGTTGATGAACTATTCAAGTTTGCCTTCATTTTTGTTGACTATCTTGAACTTCTTGATTGCCACAATCTTTTCATCTCAACATTCCTTTATAGACCATTCCTTGGCCTCCTTAACCAAAATTTGGCTCACATTGTAATGGTTTTGAGGCCTTCTCTACCTCCTTGAAACTAAATAATTTCATTTGCTGAACATTATTATCTCTTGAAGACAATTATTGTTGCAATAATAGACCACATTTCTTTTGAAATATTTTTCCTTGAATTTAACAGTCTTTCTTATTTTAGTTGTCTTATACAACCCCCATGTACCTATAACTAGTAAAAATAATCCAAGACCAAAGCAGCAGCCTGCATAACTATCAAATTGAAAGATAAGTTCAATTCCATGAAATTTTTTTATATCATTTCTAATTCAAGGAGATTAAGAAATGATTATATTAATTGTGTTGACTGTAATAAATTAAAATTGTTGAGTAATTCACATACCACAATTTTGAAATTTCAAGAGGTCCAAATTCTTGAACAAATTTAAGATTGACTTCCAGCTAATATTACAAACCAAATAAATATTGCATACTAATGATGCAACTTTAGCTTGAGAATTTTTATTAAGTTGGTCGACAAATAATTGGATGCATGTATTGTCATTTAAAAATTCTTGAGGATTGGATTTTATTGGACAAATATTATTGGGAGGTTTTAATTTGAGAGTATCTAAAATTGTTCCATTACTTAATGCTCGCTAAAGCATCTTGTTTTGGAACAGTGAGGATTATTGTTGTTTCAAAATCTTTTGAAGAACTATTGATGCCTTCCAGTGAAGGAAAATAAAAGAAAGAAACTAGAGAGGAGTGAGGAGGAGATAAGGATGTTGCAAAATGTTCATGAGGTAATTACTTCAAAAATAACGGGTTGTTAATAAGTTGTGATAAATGTGAAAAATGCATTGAGTTAACAAAATACCAAAACCAATAGCTTGATAAACACAAAAGGTGATGTGAAATACGACAGTACCCGCTAAAGAGTAGGCGATCATATGTATTCATTAGTTTCGGTCTAACCTGCAACAAAGATAGCTTTATGCAAGTATTTCACTGGCAGAAAATTTGAATTCTAGAAAATAGTCTCATATATACATAGAGACACTATTGACTTGACCTAAACTAAATGAATGGCCTGATTTGCATGGAAAATAAGAAAATATGGTTGATGACATGAGATATAATGTAGAGCTAAGAAAGAATGTTCCTACATTATCAAAACCATTCTGATGAATGCAATCTCATAATTCTAAAGTCTTCTGTTGATTTCCAAATATTCCAATGTAATATTGTTATGTGTAAGAGCATGGCATGATTTCCATTACCAATTGTTGATGACAGAATGCCTTACTCACCAGATGTGAACATTGATAACAGGAACACCAACTAATTTCTCCAATTCCTTAAAGTAAGGAATCTCTCTCCAGTCATCAAGCAAAAGAAGCTTCAGGGTATCAACTGATTAGAGCAAATCGATCAATAGTAAAAAAAAACTGGGAAACAAAAGTAGTGCAATTTAGACAACACTCAAAAAACATTTTGGTGTACCTAGAGTGGCAAATACATAAGCATCTTCTTCAATCATGTCTCCACTATTTAGCAAAAAATTGCTCACTGCTCCCTCATTGTTTAACTCGATCTTCTTTATTCGTGAATTAAGCTGTACTTCTCCACCCAGTGACTAAATAAGATAAACAATTGGCATTCAGAGTCTTAGGGGGGGTTTCCATCCAAAAAAGCCATTTTTAAACCATGTTTCTCCTGTTGAACTATTTCACTCAATTCAAGCTCGGTTGTTTCAATGTTAAAAAGAAAATTTTTTAACAGGACATAAAGTAAAAATACCATATCTAGATCTATATAACACCCCCCAACCCCGCTCCCAACAAATATATCATTAAGCGGTAGCAAGCTATGCCAAAGATTATGCATATGTCTAGAGTGAAATGAACAATTTTTGTTTTCTAGTAAAATACACCCACAATTCATGGGTTAGCAAAAGCATAGAAACAGATTTAAGTGGCATATAAAGGCAAGGAAACACTGATTCATCCCATGCCTCACATGTAATAGAGGGAAAATGTGCTATTACATCGAACGAGACGTAAACAAAGGGATAAGTCAAAGTTGACATCCTGATAACAAATCTTTCTGTGCTTGAAAAATTATCACAATATACAACTTCAGGTGCTCAAAATTAAGCCTCCTAATTTTCTTATGTGCTACATTTACTTATGCAAGAAAGATGCTAATTCTAGCATGAGCAATAATTCCTCCAAAAGATCATAAATGATATTCTCTTGCCCATCTTATTAGACTACATGTGGTTTTCTCATAAAACCAACACGCAAAAGTGGGATGGTTCAGTGAGTAACCTGAAGAAACCGGTTCGAAGCTATCAATGTACTAAATTGAGAGTTTATAAGGGTTAATGAAGTTGAGTGGTAGTTGCTTAGTTTTCTACTGACTAACATCTAGAGAGGAAATAATTCTCTCTTTTTTTTTTTTTTTTGACAGGGGAGAAGGGGTGGCAAAGGGGAGTTCAAGGATTGTTCATGTCATCAACACATTTCTCTCCAGCAATAGCACAACTTAAGTCATACAAGTGTCATTATCCAACACCACTATATTTGTTATCCTTTGTAAGGATTTATTTGTAAAATCAATGATAAAACTTGCAAAGTTGTAGACCCATTCTACAAACAAACATAGGAGTAGAATCCAAATAAATTATAATGGTTTACATCTGATTTTAAGAATGTAAAAGTTAGCTTGGCTATGAACATAGGTGCTAAATAGATCGCTAATTTATGGACTGGAGTTACATTATCAGTTTTGGTTTGATCTATCTAAAAAGATTTTTCATTCTTTCCTATGTAAGCTTGCAAAGAGCTGCTTTGGACTCATAAGGTAAGCAATTCCATTTCTATGCTTGTTAAGAAAGGTTTGGGAGGCCTAAAGGTGTCATTATAATCTACCACAAAGTTGTCATTCAAGGAACAGTTAGGGCCAACTCCAAAGGGGAAGGAAATGGCAATGTCTCCACATTTGCCTTTACATCCAAGATGTGCTAAAAATTCATCTTCTGCTACTGCTTTTGTGAACCATAGTAGCAAAATGACACAAAATAAAATTGGAATTGCCATTAAGAATACGACCTACGAAATTGATCACTCTTAATCTTTAATCTTGATTATAATAAGTATAATACTTAAATCAAATTATAAATAAAAAAATAAAACAACTATAGAAAAAAAAACAGCTATAAAACAAAAAATGAATTAAAAAAAAAAATATATATATATATATATATATATATATATATATATATATATATACACACACTAAATTTGTATACTAAATTAAATTAAAATATATAATATATAATATATATTATGAATTATAATATGGAATAAGAAATATAGAATAAAATGGAATAAATATTAATATGGAATGAAAACATATTGCGTCCAATAGAATTTAAACCTATATCATGGTTTAAAAGACCTATATCCTATCCATTAGACAATGGATGCTTTTCAATTCAAATTTTTTCTTTTTTTGTTTATTTTCTTGTTGATAAATGATAAAAAAGAATATTGAAAAAATTTGGGGAATTGCATATTTAACTAAATGATGGATTAAACTTTCTAGAATTTTATTTATAAATTATATAATTAATATTATATATAGTAGTCCATATAGTAATAGAATTATATATACTATTATATATATATAGTAATTATTATGTATAGTATTATAATTATATTAATTATTATATATAGTAATAGTATATGATATTCTATTACTATTCTATTATTATTTATTACCATTACTTTTCTCTTATTATTATTTCATTCTCGTAACATATAGATAACAAAATATAGCTAATAAATAGATTACAAATATAGTATAATTTAAATACTTAAATATACTAACTAATAAGACTTTGACTATTAAGCATTTACCTCAAAATTAGGGGCAGCCACTTGTGGTCGACTAGAAGTGAAGGTCAGCTCTATTTTCTACAGGCTCTTAATAAACAATACTTGCCGAGACTCCTGAAATTTATTCATTACAAGCTATGTTTTCCTTTTACCATCTATTTGCTATAGGCTTTGTTTTCTTCTTACTGTAGGCTGTTCTGTTTGAACAATTGGAATAATTTTGAAATCCATACACTTTGATGGTAACCAATAATTACATGAGTTTTCAACAACTAGAAAGCAATAAATGAGGACAAGGATTAATTACCAAAGGTTGCCTGTGCACATAATTTTGAAATAAGTAGCTTGATTTTCAAATTCATAAACTCCACGGGTATTTCAACCATGTAATGCAAAACATAATCTATTCATTGAAACTTAATTTGCCATATAATCTTTAATAGTGGATGAAAGGAAGAGGAGTGCACAAATAGTTGAAATGTCTATTTTAGTACCTACTCTTAAAATCTATTTGCTACAAGCACTATTTTCTTCTTACCGTTTATCTGTTACAGGCTCTATTTTCCTCTTACCATCTGCTGCTCTATTTTCAATAGGCTTTATAGGCTTTGTTTTCTTCTTACCATTTGTTTGCTAGAAACTCTGTTTTCTTCTTACTACCTATTTGGTAGAGACTCTATTTTCTTCTTACCAAAGGCTGCTCTATTTGGACAAGTGGATTGATAGCCCTCCCAATCTTTAGCCCATACACTCTGATGGTAGTTGGCAGTCATACAAGTTTCCAATAGTTGGAATGCAACAAATGAGGACGGAGATTAGTTACCAAAGGTTGCCAATGCATATAATTTTGAAAGAAGTAGGTTGATTTTCAAATTTGTAAACTCCACGAGTATTTCAATCATGTAATACAAAATAAAATTTATTCATTGAAGATTAATTTTCCATATAATCCTTCTTGATGGATGACAAGAAGAGGAGTGCACAAACAGATAAAATATATATTTTATTATCTACTCATAAAATTTATTTGCTACAAGCTCTGTTTTTTTCTTACCATTTATTTGTTATAGGCTTTATTTTTTTATATCCGTAGGCTACTATGTTTTCTACAAGCTCCTCCAAGTTTTGTTTTCTTCTTACCATCTATTTGTTATAGGCTCTCTTTTCTTCCTACCTTAGGCTACTTTATTTTCTATAGGCTCCTACAGGCTCTATTTTCTTCTTACCATCTATTTGCTACAGGCACTATTGTCTTCTTACCATAGGCTACTCTGTTTTCTACAGGTTCTATTTTCTTCCTACTGTTTATTTGCTAAAGGCTCTATTTTCTTTTTACCGAAGGCTACTCTATTTCGACAAATGGATTGATAGTCCTCCCAATCTTAACCCATACACTTTGATGGTAGCTAGCAGTCACATAAGTTTCCAATAGTTAGGATGGAACAAATGAGGATAAGGATTAATTACTAAAGGTTGCAAATACACATAATTTTGAAAGAAACAACTTGATTTTCAAATTTGTAAACTTTACGGGTATTTCAACCATGTAATGCAAAATAGAATCTATTTATTATAACTTAATTTGCCATATAATCTTTTTTGGTGGATGAAAAGAAGATGAGTGCACAAATAGATAAAATGTCTATTTTAGTACCTACTCCTAAAATCTATTTGCTATAGGCCCTCTTTTCTTCTTACCGTTTATTTGCTATAGGCTCTGTTTTTTTCCTACCTTAGCCTACTCTATTTCTACAAGCTCCTATAGACTCTATTTTCTTCATACCGTCCATGTCCTACAGGCTCTGTTTTCTTCTTACCATAGGGTACTCTGTTTTCTACAGGTTCTATTTTCTTTTTACCGTTTATTTGCCTGAGACTCTATTTTCTTCTTACCAGAGGCTACTTTGTTTGGACATATGGACTGACAATCCTCCCAATCTTAGCTCATACACTCTAATGGTAGCCAACAATGACATGAGTTCTATTTGCTACAAGCTATGTTTTCTTCTTTTCATAGGTTGCTTTATTTTCTACAGGTTCCTCTAGGTTCTACTTTCTTTTTAGCATCTATTTGCTACAGGCTATGTTTTTTTCCTACCTTAAGCTGCTTTGTTTCTACAAGCTCTACTTTCTTCTTACCATCCATTTACTATAGTCTCTATTTTCTTCTTATTGTTTATTTGCTAGTGGCTCTATTTTCTTCTTATTGTCTATTTGCTAAAGGTTCTATTTTCTTGTTATCGGAGGTTTCTTTGTTTGGACAAGTGGATTAATAGTCCTCCCAAT
This sequence comes from Bruguiera gymnorhiza, assembly GCA_020883675.1. Classification (NCBI taxonomy): domain Eukaryota; kingdom Viridiplantae; phylum Streptophyta; class Magnoliopsida; order Malpighiales; family Rhizophoraceae; genus Bruguiera; species Bruguiera gymnorhiza. The sequence continues at coordinate 16,954 of JAIRCJ010000316.1, forward strand.
CTTAGCTATACACTCTAATGGAAGCCAGCAGTCACAAGAGTTTCCAACAGTTGAAAAGCAACAAATGAGGACAATGAGTAATTAACCAAGGTTAAAAGTAGGTTGATTTTCAAATTTGTAAACTCCATGGGTATTTTAGCCATGTAATGCAAAACATAATCTATTCATTGAATCTTAATTTGTCCTATAATCTTTTTAATGGATGAAAGGAAGAGGAGTGCACAAACAGATAAAATGTCTATTTTAGTACCTACTACTAAAATCTATTTGCTACATGCTTTCTTTTCTTCTTACTGTCTATTTGTTATAGGTTCCTCTAGGTTATGTTTTATTCTTATCGTCTATTTTCTACAAGCTTGATTTTATTTCTACCTTAGGCTGCTCTATTTTCTACAGGCTCTTACAAGTTTATTTTCTTCTTATTGTCTATTTGCTATAAGCTTTATTTTCTTTTTACCATAAGCTGCTCTATTTTCTACAGGTTATGTTTTCTTCTTACTATTTATTTGCTAGAGGCTCTGTTTTCTTCTTACTGTAAACTATTTTGTTTGGACAAGTGGATTGACCGTCCTCCCAATCTTAGTCCATACACTATGATGGTAGCCAATAGTCACATGAGTTTCCAACAGATGGAAAGCAACAAATGAGGACAAAAGAGTAATTACCAAAGGTTACCTATGCATATAATTTTGAAAGAAGTAGGTTAATTTTCAAATTTGTAAACTCCACAGGTATTTCAGACATGTAATGCAAAACATAATCTATTCATTGAAGCTTAATTTATCGTATAATCTTTTTTGATGGATGAAAGGAAGAGGAGTGCACGAATACATAAAATGTCTATTTTAGTACCCACTCCTAAAATGTCTTTGTTGCAAGTTCTATTTTCTTTATACCGTCTATTTGCTAGAGGCTCTATTTCTTCTTTCCGTAGGCTGTTATGTTTTTTACAGACTCTTTCAAGTTTTGTTTTCTTCTTATCGTCTATTCTCTATAGGTGTTATTTTCCTCTTACCTTAGCTTGCTCTATTTTCTACATGCTCTTACAAGCTCTCTTTTCTTTTTACCATCTATTTGCTATAGGCTCTGCTTTCTTCTTTCCATAGGCTACTCTATTTTCTACAAGCTCCTATAGGCACTATTTTCTTATTACTATTATTTCCTAAAGGCTCTATTTTCTTCTTACCTGACGTTGCTTTGTTTGGACAAGTGGATTGACAATCCTCCTAATCTTAGCCCATGCACTTTAATGGTAGCCAACTATCATATGAGTTTCCAACAATTGGAATGCAACAAATAAGGATGAGGATTAATTACCAAAGGTTGCCTGTGCACATAATTTTGAAAAAAGTAGGTTGATTTTCAAATTCGTAAACTCTATGGGTATTTTAACCATGTAATGCAAAACATAATCTATTCATTGAAGCATAATTTTCCATATAATCTTTTTTGATCGATGAAAGGAAAAGGAGTGCACGAAGAGATAAAATGTCTATTTTAGTACCTACTCCTAAAATCTATTTGCTATAGGCTCTGTTTTCTTCTTACCGTCTTTTTGTTACAGGCTCTATTTTCTTCTTACTTTCTATTTGCTATAGGCTCTGTTTCTTTTTTCCCTACACTGTTATATTTTCTATAGGCTCTTCTAGGTTTTGTTTTATTTTTACCAACTATTGCTACAAGCTTTGTTTTTTTCCTACCTTAGGTTACTTTGTATTCTATAAGCTCCTATAGGTTTTGTTTTTTTCTTACCCTCTATTTGCTACAAGCACTATTTTCTTCTTACGATAGACTACTCTATTTTCAACAGGCTCTATTTTCTTATTACTATTTATTTCCTAGAGGCTCTATTTTCTTCTTATCGTTTATTTGCTAAAGACTCTGTTTTCTTCTGACTGTAGGCTGCTCTATTTGGACAAGTGGATTGATTGTCTTCCTAATCTTAGGCAATATACTTTAATGGTAGCTAGCAATCATTTGAGTTTCCAACTATTAGAAAGCAACAAATGAGGATGAGGATTAATTACCAAACGTTGCTTGTGCATATATTTTTGAAAGAAGTAGGTTGATTTTCAAATTCATGTACTCCATGGGTTTTTCAACCATGTAATGCAAAACAAAATTTATTCATTGAAACTTATTTTGTCGTATAATACTTTTTTGATGAATGAAAGGAAGAGGAGTGCACCAACAGATAAAATGTCTATTTTAGTATGTACTCCTAAAATCTATTTACTACAGGCTCCATTTCTTCTTATTGTCTATTGGCTATAAGCTCTGTTTTCTTCTTTTTGTAGGCTGCTATTTTTTCTATAAGCTCCTCCAAGTTTTGTTTTCTTATTACTATTTATTTGCTATAAGCTTTATTTTCTATAGGTTCTTATATGCTCTATTTTCCTCTTATCATCTATTTGCTATAGCTTTATTCTCTACTTACCATAGGCTATTATGTTTTCTTTTTACCGTTTATTTGTTAGAGGTTTTGTTTTCTTCTTACTGTCTATTTATGAGAGGCTCTAATTTCTTCCTACTGGACACTGCTTTATTTGGACAAGTGGATTGACAGCCCTCCCAATCTTAGCCCGTACAATACTTGGAAAGGAACAAATGAGGACGAGGATTAATTACCAAAGGTTTCTTGTGCACATAATTTTGAAATAAATAGCTTGATTTTCAAATTTGTATACTCTAGGAGTATTTCATCCATGTAATGCAAAATAGAATCTATTAATTGAAGCTTAATTTGTCGTATAATCTTTTTTTATGGATGAAAGGAAGAGGAGTGCACAAACAGATAAAATATCTATTTTAGTATCTACTTATAATTTTATTTGCTACAAGCTCTATTTCTTCTTACCGTCTATTTGCTACAAACTCTATTTTCTTCCTTCCTTAGGCTGCTTTATTTCTATAGGCTCATTTGGGCTCTGTTTCTTCATACCATTTATTTGTTACACACTTTGTTTTCTTCTTATCGTAGGCTGCTTTGTCTTGTTGAGACTCTTATGAAATCTATTTGCTACAAACTTGCTTTCTTCTTACCGTCTTTTTGCTACAAGCTCTGTTTTCTTCTTACCCTTTATTTGCTACAAGCTTTCATTTTCTTTCTTACTTGAAAAAAAAAAACGCATACAACAATTCTCTATGTTTTTGCCTTGTTTGAAATTCCTTTTTACCCCTTCCCTACTAAAATTAAAGGCCAACTCCTTTTGCGTTGCCTTGTATAAATTGATGCCTTTGTATTTTGGTGTTACCACTTCCCTACTATGTTAACTCTTTTGGCTGCCTCTTCTAAATCGATGCCTCTGTGTTTTTTTCCTTGTGTTAAATGTAATTTTTCAATTTCATACGTAACTAGTATATGGAGTCAAATAATTTATAAGTTCATATTGAGTAGTAAAAACTTATTGTAAAACTTATAAGAAGTTCATATACTAGGATTTATGAAATTGAGAGTTAAAGAAATTAAGAATTAGAAAGTTGTTAAATTGAGAAATAAAATAGTTCCATTCAACTTTTTTATGTAAAATGAAAATTGAGAAAATTGAATAGTTATACAACAATATTTTAAAGATATTACATATTATAAAATATAGTAAAAAGTGAAATTTTAGAATTTATTTATTTAAATTATATATTACAAAGTTCTTAAAAATTTAAAAGTCAAGTAGAAGTCAATTAAAGTTAATGGAAAAAATTGTCAAGAAAACTCTAAATAATCTTATTAACACTATTAATAATGACTTAAAAAATAATTTATTAAAATTTGAAAATTATATCAAATTAAAATATACTATAAATACTAGTGAGATTGAATTAAAATTAAAAGAAAATGTTAAAATCAATTTAAATTCATTGTAAATTAGAAATAAGTATTTGAATCAAAATTTGACTAATTGAATTAATTTAAATATTATATGTAGAATTATATACTTTTTTTATTATATTAGAATTTGAATTTTTCAATTTAATACGTAATTAGTATACATGAGTTATGAGTATAACCTTATATTTTATTATTTGTATATGTTAATATGTGACATTTTATTAAATTAATAAAATTATAAAATATTCATATACCTATTTAATAATAACATCAAAATTATTAACAGTCAAGTCTTGCAAAAGTTTTACAAAATACAATTTTGAGGCACTTGTACCCTAAGTTTGCATAATTAGTTTGGAACCTTTGTTCCTAACAAAATTTGTAGGATGTTGGGCGAAGAAAGGATTCGCAAAGAAAATGAGATTTGCAATATGTCTACTGGTTCAGTTATTGAAAGCTTCCTGTTCAGCTTATAATGGGCAAATTTGTGCTTCCAAGTTCTCTGCAAAGTTCGGCTTATTATTCAACCATTACTTTGTTGATTCTCTCTCTCTCTCTCTCTCTTTTTCCCCTTTTTTAGTTCACTTAGAAAAAGGAGATTTTTATGGTGTAAATGCGAACATGATAAGTTAGGTACTTATTATTGTTCGTTCTAATGATTGTGATTCGATAAAGAATTGAAAGTTTAAAATTATTGATGACTAATGGAGTAAATGTCATTGCTCACACTTGCTTTAATTTGTTGGACAATCCAGAGCAAAAGTTTCAAGCTTCTTGTTATAAATATTGTATTTACTAGATGAGCCCACCGAAACAATCACTAAGCTTAATAAGTCAGAAGAGTAAATTATTTTACCAATTTAAGCTCTAAACATAAATTATATATAAACAATAAGGAGGCAGATATTATTAGAGAAAGGAATTTCTTTCATACGAGTGAATTAATAGTATTCGTAATGTTACATGATTAATTGTTGTCACATATCTTATCACACAATACAACATAAGATGGGGAGCAATAAGAATCACCGAGAGATTAGTACAAAGTGAGTTGTTTAAGGAATGCTATATACCCAGAGGAAATTAGAAAAAATAAGGAAAATCTATGAGAACAAAATTTTGAATGGAACTGGCTAGAAATGAAAATCCTAATTTAATAAATTTGTACTTTAAAAATATCTAAATATAAAATAACTCAATTTGAATATGATCTGTCCATACCATGTGTTTGTTGTCCTTAATTGTAGGATATGACCCACTTGTTGTATCTAGCATCATTTCATCATTAATATATTATAACCCATGCTAACTACCCTTTTTTTCACCTACGTTCATGTTGTCAATGAATTTACTCCCTTATGGTCTAAAGTTACTAAGCTTAGCATTCAACAGCTAATGAAAACGAAGTAACGTTGCATTTCTCCATTCTTTTCTTTGGTTATTTGTCTCAACCACCATCTTTGAACAGCAAAAATTAGGTTTCTCAAGAATTGGCAGTAACGTTGGACAAGTGGATTGATAGTCCTCCCAATCTTAGCCCACAAACTCTAATGGTTAGTAGTAGTCACATGAGTTTCCAAAAGTTGGAAAGCAAAAAATGAGGACAAGGATTAATTACCAAAAGCTGCCTGTGCATATAATTTTGAAAGAAATAGCTTGATTTTCAAATTCATAAATTCCACGGGTGTTTCAACCATGTAATGCAAAACATAATCTATTCATTGAAGTTTAATTTATCATATAATTTTTTTTTATGGATGAAAGGAAGAGGAGTGCACGAATAGATAAAATGTTTATTTTAGTACCTACTCCTAAAATCTATTTGCCCTAAGCTCTATTTTCTTCTTTTCGTAGACCACTCTATTTTCCACGGCCTTTTCTAGGTTCTGTTTTCTTCTGACCATCTTTTTGCTATAGGCTCTATTTTCTTCCTACCTTAAGCTGTTTTATTTTCTACAGACTCCTACAGGTTTTGTTTTCTTCTTACCATCAATTTGATATAGGCTTTGTTTTCTTCTTACCATAGGTTGCTTTATTTTCTACAGGCTCTGTTTTCTTCTTGCCTTTTATTTGTTAAAGGCTCTATTTTCTTCTTACTGTTTATTTGCTAGAGGCTTTATTTTCTTCTTACTATAGGTGGCTTTGTTTGGATAAATGGATTGACAATCCTTCCAATCACAAGCCATACACTCTGATGGTAGCTAGCAGTCACATGAGTTTCCAACAATTGAAAAGGAACAATTGAGGGCGAGGATTGATTACGAAAGATTGTCTATGCATATAATTTTGAAAGAAGTAGGTTGATTTTCAAATTCATAAATTCCACGGGTATTTCCACCATGTAATACCAAACATAATCTATTCATTGAAGTTTAATTTGTTGTATAATCTTTTTTGATGGATGAAAGAAAAGGAGTGCATGAACAAGTAAAATGTCTATTTCAGTACCTACTCCTAAAATCTATTTGTTACAAGCTCTGTTTTCTTCTTACTGTATATTTGCCATAGGCTCTATTTCTTCTTTCCATAGGCTACTCTCTTTTCTACAAGCTCCTCCAAGTTATGTTTTCTTCTTACCATCTATTTGCTATAGGCTCTATTTTCTTCCTACCTTAGACTACTCTATTTTGTACAGGCTTTATTTTCTTCTTACCGTCTAGTTGCTACAGGCTCTATTTTCTTCTTAGCCCATACACTCTGATGGTAGCCAGTAGTCACATGAGTTTCCAATAGTTGGAAAGCAACAAATGAGGACGAGGATTAATTACCAAAGGCTGCCTGTGCACATAATTTTGAAAGAAGTAGCTTGATTTTCATCCATGTAATGCAAAATAGAATCTATTCATCGAAGTTTAATTTTCCATACAATCTTTTTTAATGAGTGAAAGGAAGAGGAGTGCACAAATAGATAAAATGTCTATTTTAGCACCTATTCTTAAAATCTATTGTTTACAGGCTCTATTTTCTTCTTTTTGTAGGCTGCTCTGTTTTCTATGGACTCCTCCATATTCTATTCTCTTCTTACTATCTTTTTACTACAGACTCAATTTTCTTCCTACCTTAAGTTGCACTCTTTTCAATAGGCTCCTACAAGTTCTATTTGCTTCTTATCATCAATTTGCTATAGGTTCTGTTTGCTTCTTATCATCAATTTGCTACAGGTTTTGTTTTCTTCTTACCATAGGCTACTTTGTTTTTTCTTACCATAGGTTGCTTGTTTTTTACAGGCCCTATTTTCTTCTTCCCTTCTATTTGTTAGAGGCTCTGTTTACTTATTACTGTCTATATGCTAAAAGCTTTATTTTCTTCCAACCGTAGGTTGCTTTGTTTGGATAAGTGGATTGATAGTCTTTCCAATCATAGGCCATACACTCTGATGGTAGCCAATAGTCACATGAGTTTCCAACAATTGAAAAGGAACAAATGAGGACAAGGATTAATTACCAAAGGTTGCTTGTGCACATAATTTTGAAACAAATAGGTTGATTTTTCAAATTCGTAAACTCCACGAGTATTTAAACCATATAATGCAAAACATAATCTATTCATTGAAGGTTAATTTGCCGTACAATCTTTTTTGATGGATGAAAGGAAAAGGAGTGTATGAACAGATAAAATGTCTATTTTAATACCAACTACTAAAATTTATTTGCTACAAGCTCTGTTTTCTTCTTACCGCCTATTTGCTATAGACTTTGTTTTCTTCTTTCTATAGGCTGCTCTGTTTAGGGGATTGACAATCCTCCCAATCCTAGCCCATACACTTTGATGGTAGCCAGCAATCACATAAGTTTCCAACAGTTGGAAAGCAACAAATGAACAAATAAGGACAAGGATTAATTACCAAAGGCTGCCGGTGCACATAATTTTGAAAGAAGTAGTTTGATTTTCAAATTCCTAAACTCCACAAGTATTTCAACCATGTAATGTAAAACAAAATCTATTCATTGAAGCTTAATTTGCATATGATCTTTTTTGATGGATGAAAGGAAGAGGAGTGCATGAACAAATAAAATGTCTATTTTAGAACATACTCCTAAAATCTATTTGTTACAGGCTTTATTTTCTTCTTTTTGTAGGTTGCTCTGTTTTCTATGGGCTCCTCCAGGTTCTGTTTTCTTCTTACCATCATTTTGCTATAGGCTTTGTTTTCTTCCTACCTTAGGTTGTTCTGTTTTATACAGGCTCCTACATTTTTGTTTTATTCTTTCTATCAATTTGCTATAGGCTTTATCTTCTTCTTACCATAGGCTACTCTATTTTCTATAGGCTCCATTTTCTTCTTGCCTTCTATTTGTTAGAGGCTCTATTTACTTATTATTGTCTATTTTCTAGAGGCTTTATTTTCTTCCAACCGTAGGGTGCTTTGTTTGGATAAGTGGATTAACAGTCCTCCCAATCATAGGCCATACGCTCTGATGGTAGCCAACAGTCACATGAGTTTCCAATAGTTGAAAAGGAAGAAATGAGGGCCAGGATTAATTATTAAAAGTTGCCTATGCACATAATTTTAAAAGAAGTAGGTTGATTTGCAAATTCGTTAACTCCACAGGTATTTCCACCATGTAATAGAAAATAGAATCTATTCATTAAAACTTAATTTGTCGTATAATCTTTTTTTATTATTGAAAGGAAAAGGAGTGCATGAACAAGTAAAATGTTTATTTTATTACCTATTTAAAAAATCTATTAGTTACAGGCTCTCTTTTTCTTTATTGTCTATTTGCTATAAGCTCTGTTTGTTCTTTCCATAGGCTTATCTCTTTTCTACAAGCTCCTTCAAGTTATGTTTTCTTCTTACCGTCTATTTGCTACAGGCTCTATTTCCTTCCTACCTTAGGCTGCTCTGTTTTGTACAAGCTTTATTTTCTTCTGACCATCTAGTTGCTACAGGCTCTATTTTCTTCTTACCCTAGGCTATTCTATTTTCTACATGCTCCTACAGGCTTTGTTTTCTTCTTATCGCTTATTTGCTTGAGGCTCTATTTTCTTCTTATCGTCTATTTGCTAGAGCCTCTATTTTCTTCTTACTAGAGGTTGCTCTATTTAGACAAGTGGACTAACAATCCTCCCAATCTTAGCCCATACACTCTGATGGTAGCCAGCAGTCACATGAGTTTCCAATAGTTAGAAAGTAACAAATGAGGATGAGGATTAATTACCAAAGGCTACCTGTGCGCATAATTTTGAAAGAAGTAGCTTGATTTTCAAATTTATAAACTCCACGTGTATTTTAACCATGTAATGCAAAATAGAATCTATTCATCGAAACTTAATTTGCTATACAATCTTTTTTGATGGATGAAAGGAAGAGGAGTGCACAAATAGATAAAATGTCTATTTTAGCACCTACTCGTAAAATCTATTTGCTTCTTTTCGTAGGCTGCTCTGTTTTCGATGGACTCCTCCAAGTTTTATTTTCTTCTTACCATCTTTTTGCTACAGGATCTTTTTTCTTCCTACCTTAGGTTGTATTGTTTTCAACAGGCTCCTACTAGTTCTGTTTTCTTTTTATCGTCAATTTGCTACAGGCTCTATTTTCTTCTTATCATAAACTGCTCTGTTTTCTGCAGGCTCTATTTTCTTCTTCCTTTTACTTGTTAGAGGCTTTGTTTACTTCTTACCATCTATTTGTTAAAGGCATTTTTTTCTTCCAACCGTAGGCTTCTTTGTTTAGATAAGTGGATTGACAGTCCTCCTAATCATAGGCCATACACTCTGATGGTAGCCAGTAGCCACATGAGTTTCCAAGAGTTGAAAAGGAACAAATGAGGACGAGGATTAATTACCAAAGGTTGCCTGTGCACATAATTTTGAAAGTAAGTAAGTTGATTTTCAAATTCATAGACTCCACAAGTATTTCCACTATGTAATAAAAAATAAAATCTATTCATTGAAGCTTAATTTGTCATATAATTTTTTCTAATGGATAAAACAAAAAGGAGTGCATGAATAAGTAAAATGTCTATTTCAATACCTACTCTTAAAATCTATTTGTTACAGACTCTGTTTTCTTCTTACTGTTTATTTGCTATAGGGTATGTTTTCTTCCTACCTTAGGCAGCTATGTTTTGTATAGGCTCTATTTTCTTCTTACCATCTATTTGCTACAGGCTCTATTTTCTTCTTACCATCTATTTGCTACAGGCTCTATTTTCTTCTTACCATAGGCTACTCTTTTTTCTACTTGCTCCTATAGGCTTTGTTTCCTTCTTTCTGTAGGCTACAATAATTTCTACAAGCTCCTCCAGATTCTGTTTTCTTCATATTGTCTATTTGCTACAGGCTTTGTTTTCTTTCTACCTTAGTCTGCTTTGTTTTCTACAAGCTCTTACAGGCTTTGTTTCCTTCTTAACATCTATTTGCTAAAGGCTCTATTTTCTTCTTACCGAAGGTGGCTCTATTTGGATAAGTGGATTGATAGTCCTCCCAATCTTAGCCATACACTCTGATGGTAGCCAATAGTCATATGAGTTTCCAATAGTTGGAAAGCAACAAATAAGGAGGAAGATTAATTGTTAAAGGTTACTTGTGCACATAATTTTGAAAGAAGTAGCTTCATTTTCTAATTCGTAAACTCCATGAGTTTTTCAATCATGTAATGCAAAACAGAATCTATTCATTAAAGCTTAATTTCTCGTATAATCCTTTTTAATGGATGAAAGGAAGTGGAGTGCACAAACAAATAAAATGTCTATTTTAGTACTTACTCATAAAATCTATTTGCTACAGGGTTTAGTTTCTTCTTTGTGTAGGCTGCTCTCTTTTGTACAAGCCCTTCTAGGTTTTGTTTTCTTACTATTTATTTGCTTGACACTTTATTTTCTGCTTACCATAGGCTACTCTGTTTGGACAAATGCATTGATAGTCCTCCCAATCTTCAGCCATACACTCTGAGGGTTGCCAGTAGTCACATTTGTTTCCAACAATTGGAAAGCAACAAATGAGGATGAGGATTAATTACCAAAGGTTATTTGTGCACATAATTTTGAAAGAAGTAGCTTAATTTTCAAATTTGTAAACTCCACGGGTATTTCAACCATGTAATGCAAAACATAATTTATTCATTGAAGTTTAATTTGTCGTATAATCTTTTTTGACAGATGAAAGGAAGAGGACTGCATGAACAAATAAAATGTCTATTTTAGTACCCACTCCTAAAATCATTTTTCTATAAGTTCTCTTTTCTTCTTATCATCTATTTTCTACGAGCTCTATTTTCTTCTTACCGTTTATTTGTTATAGGCTCTATTTTCTTCTTACCATCTATTTGCTATAGGCTCTATTTTCTTCTTACTATCTATTTTCCATAGGCTTTATTTTCTTCTTACCATATATTTGCTAGAGGCTCTATTTTCTTCTTATTGTTTATCTGCTAAAAGCTCTATTTTCTTCTTACCATAGACAGCTTTATTTGGACAAGTGGATTGATAGTCCTCCCAATCTTAACCCATACACTCTAATGGTACCCAGTAGTCATATGAGTTTGCAACAATTGAAAAGCAACGAATGAGGGCAAAGATTAATTACCAAAGGTTTATAGTGCATATGATGACGGGTATTTCAACCATGTAATGCAAAACATAATCTATTCATTGTAACTTAATTTTCCGTATAATCTTTTTTGATGGATGAAAGGAAGAGGAGTGCACGAACACATAAAATGTCTATTTTAGTACCGTCTATTTGCTATAGGCTCTGTTATCTTCTTACCTTAGACTACTTTATTTTCTACAAGCTCCTACAAGCTTTATTTCTTCTTCTTGTCTATTTGCTATAGGTTTTGTTTTCTTCTTACTGTTTATTTGCTACAGGCTTTGTTTTCTTCTTACCGTTTATTTGCTACGGGCTCTGTTTTCTATAGGCTCTCTTTTCTTTTTGCTGTCTATTTCCGAGAGGCACTATTTTCTACTTACCATAGGTAGCTCTACTTGGACAAGTGGATTGATAGTCCTCCTAATCCTAAGCCATACATTATAATGGTAGCCAACAGTCATATAAGTTTCCAACAGTTAGAAAGCAATAAATGAGGACGAGAATTAATTACCAAAGGTTGTTTATGCATATAATTTTGGAAGAAGTAGGTTGATTTTCAAATTCATAAACTCCATGGGTATTTTAGCCATGTAATGCAAAATAAAATCTATTCATTATAGCTCAATTTTTTGTATAATCTTTCTTGATGGAAGAAAGGAAAAAGAGTACCTAAACAAATAAAATGTTTATTTTACTACCCACTCTTAAAATCTATTTGCTACAAGCTCCATTTTCTTCTTACTATCTATTTGCTACAGACTCTATAGACTCTATTTTCTTCTTTCCGTAGGCTGCATTGTGTTATACAGGCTCCTTTAGGTTATGTTTTCTTCTTACTATCTATTTGCTACAAGCTCTGTTTTCTTCCCACCTTAAGTTGCTTTGTTTTTACAGGCTTTGTTCTCTTCCTACCGTCTATTTGCTACAGGCTCTGTTTTCTTCTTACTAGAGGTTGCTCTATTTTCTGTAAGTTCTTATAAGCTCTCTTTTCTTCTTGTCGTTTATTTGCTAAAGGCATTGTTTTCTTCTTACCATTTATTTGCTAGAGGCTCTATTTTTTTCTTATCGTAGGCTACTCTATTTGGCCAAATGGATTGACAATCCTCCTAATCTCAGGCCATACACTCTGATGGTAGCCAACAATCATAAGAGTTTCCAATAGTTGGAAAGCAACAAATGAGGATGAGGATTAATTACCAAAGGTTGCCTATGCACATAATTTTGAAAGAAGTAGCTTCATTTTCAAATTCGTAAACTCCACAGGTATTTCAACCATGTAATGCAAAACATAATCTATTCATTGTAACTTAATTTTCTGTATAATCTTTTTTGATGGATGAAAGGAAGAGGAGTGCACGAACACATAAAATGTCTATTTTAGTACCTACTCCTAAAATCTATTTGCTACAGGCTTTATTTACCTACTCCTCTAGGTAATGTTCTCTTCTTACAGTTTATTTGCTACAGGCTCTGTTTTCTTCCTACCTCAGGTTGCTCTGTTTTCTACATGCCCTAACAAGCTCTATTTTCTTCCTACCTTAGGTTGCTTTATTTTTTACAAGCTTTATATTATTTTTACTGTTTATTTGCTATAGGCTCTATTTTCTTCTTACCATAGGCTATTCTATTTTTTACAAGCTCTTACAGACTCTTTTTTCTTCTTGTCATCTATTTGCTTGAGGCACTATTTTCTTCTTACCATCTATTTGCTAGAGACTCTATTTTCTTCTTACCTAGGCTACTTTATTTTTCCAAGTGGATTGACAATCCTCCTAATCTCAAACCATACACTTTAATGTTAGCCAACAGTCACATGAGTTTCTAATAGTTGGAAAGCAACAAATAAGGACGAAGATTAATTACTAAAGGTTGCCTGTACACATAATTTTGAAAGAAGTAGCTGGATTTTCAAATTCCTAAACTCCATAAGTATTTCAACTATATAATACAAAACAAAATCTATTCATTGAAACTTAATTTGTCGTATAATCTTTTTTGATAAATGAAAGGAAGAGCAATGCATGAATAAATAAAATGTCTATTTTAATACCAACTCCTAAAATATATTTGCTATAGGCACTATTTTCTTCTTAACATCTATTTTCTACAACATTTGTTTTCTTCTTTCTGTAGGCTGCTTTATTTTCTATAGGCTCCTCCAGGTTTTATTTTCTTCTTATCATCTATTTGTTAGAGGCTCTATTTTCTTCTTACTGTAGGTTGCTCTATTTCGACAAGTGGATTGACAGTCCTCCCAATCTTAAGCCATAAACTTTGATGGTAGCCAGTAGTCACATGAGTTTCCAACAATCAGAAAGCAATAATCGAGGATAAGGATTAAATAATAAAGGTTGCATGTGCACATAATTTTGAAAGAAGTAGCTTGATTTTCAAATTCCTAAACTCCATGGGTATGTCAACCATATAAAGCAAAACAAAATCTATTCATTGAAGTTTAATTTGTCGTATAATCTTTTTTGATGGATGAAAGAAAGAGGAGTGCACGAATAGATAAAATGTCTATTTTAGTACATACTCCTAAAATCTATTTGCTACAGTGTTTATTTACTTATTACCGTATATTTGCTATAGGCTCTGTTATCTTCTTTCTGTAGGTTGCACTGTTTTCTATAGACTCCTTTAGGTACTATTCTCTTCTTACCGTCTATTTGCTATAGGCTCTGTTTTCTTTCTACCTCAGGTTGCTCTTGATTTCTATAGGCTCAAATAGGCTCTATTTTCTTCCTACTGTCTATTTGCTACAAACTCTGTTTTCTTCTTACCATAGGCTACTCTATTTTTTACAGGCTCTCTTTTCTTCTTGTTGTCTATTTGCTTGGGGTACTATTTTCTTCTTACCAACTATTTGTTAGAGGCTCTGTTTTCTTCTTATCGTAGGCTGCTCTATTTGTCCAAGTCGATTGACAATCCTCCTAATCTTAGGCCATACACTTTGATGTTAGCCAACAGTCACATGAGTTTCTAATAGTTGGAAAGCAACAAATAAGGATGAGGATTAATTACCAAAGGTTGCCTGTGCACATAATTTTGAAACAAGTAGCTTGATTTTTGAATTCGTAAACTCCACAAGTATTTCAACCATGTAATGCAAAACAAAATCTATTCGTTGAAGCTTAATTTGTCGTATAATCTTTTTTAATGGATGAAAAGAAGAGGAGTGCACGAATAGATAAAATGTCTAATTTAGAACCTACTCTTAAAATATATTTGCTACAAGCTATGTTTTGTCCTTACCGTCTATTTGTTATACGCTCTATTTCTTCTTTCACTAGGTTGCTATGTTTTCTACAGGCTCCTCCAAGTTCTGTTTTCTTCTTACCATCTATTTGCTATAGGCTTTGTTTTCTTCCTACCTTAGGCTGCTCTGTTTTCTATAGGTTCCTATAGGCGTTATTTTCTTCTTACTGTTTATTTTCTATAGGCTCTATTTTCTTCTTACCATAAGTTGCTCTATTTTTTATAAGCTCCTACAAACTTTGTTTTCTTCTCACCAGAGGCTACTCTGTTTGGACAAGTGGATTGATAGTCCTCACTATCTTAGCTCATACACTCTAATGGTAGCCAGTAGTCATATGTGAATTCAATAGTTGGAAAGTAACAAATAAGGACAAGCATTAATTACCAATGGTTACTTGTGCACATAATTTTGAAAGAAATAACTTGATTTTCAAATTAGTAAACTCCACAGGTATTTCAACCATATAATGCAAAATAGAATCTATTCATTGAAACTTAATGTGTTGTATAATCTTTTTTTATGGATGAAAGGAAGAGAAATGCACATAGAGATAAAATGTTTATTTTAGTACCTACTCCTAAAATCTATTTACTATAGGTTTTATTTTATTCTTATTGTCTGTTTGTTATAGGCTCTGTTTTCTTTTTCCATAGGTTGTTTTATTTGCTACAGGCTCCTTTAGGTTCTGTTTTCTAATTATTGTCTATTTGCTATAGGTTTTGTTTTCTTCCTACCTTAGGTTGCTCTATTTTCTACAAGCTCCTATAGGCTCTATTATCTTCTTACCTTCTATTTACTACAAGCTCTATTTTCTTCTTACCATAAGCTGTTATGTTTTCTACAAGCTTTGTTTTCTTCTTACCAAAGGTTACTATGTTTCCTACAAACTCTGTTTTCTTCTTACCATAGGCTGTCATGTTTTCTACAAGCTCTATTTTCTTCTTACCATAGGCTACTTTATTTTTTACAAGCTCTGTTATCTTCTTACCGTCAATTTTTCACATATCAAATGCAATTTTTCAATTTAAAACATAACTAGTATATGTGAGTCAAATAATTTATAAAGTTCATATTGAGTCGTAAAACTTATAAAGTTAATATATTAGGATTTATGAAGTTAAGAGTTAAAGGAAATTAAGAATTAGAAACTTGTTAAATTGAGAAATAAAAATAGTTCAATTCAACTATTTTATGTAAAATGAAAATTGAATAATTATATTACAATATTTTAAAGATACGACATATTATAAAATATAGTGAAAAGTGAAATTTTAAATCTTATTATTTAAAATTATATATTACAAAGTTCTTAAAAATTTAAAAGTCAAGTAGAAGTCAATTAAAATTAGTGGAAAAAATTGTCAAAAAAACTCTTAATAATTTTATTAATACTATTAATAATGACTTAAAAAATAATTTATTAAAATTTGAAAATTATATCAAATTAAAATATATACTATAAATACTTGTGAGATTGAATTAAAATTAAAAGAAAATGTAAAAATCAATTCAAATTTATCGTAAATTAGAAATAAGAATTTGAATAAAAGTTTGACTAATTTAATTTAATTTAATATAATTTAAATATTTATGTATAATTATATACTTTTTTATTATATTAGAATTTGAATTTTTCAATTTAATATGTAATTAGTATATATGAGTTATAAGTATAACCTCATATTTATATTATTTGTATATGTTAATATGTGATATTTTATTAAATTAATAAAATTATAAAATATTCATATACTTATTTATTAATAACATCAAAATTATTAACAACCATACCTTTCAAAAGTTTTACAAAATACAATTTTGGTACACCTGCACCCTAAGTTTGTGTAATCAGTTTGGAACCTTTGTTCGTAACAAAATTTGTAGGATGTTGGGCAGAGAAAATGGGATTTGCAATATGTCTGTTAGTCTGGTTATTGAAAGCTTCCTTTTCAGCTTATAATCGGCAAATCTATGCTTCCAAGTTCTCTGCAAGCTTCAGCTCATTATTCAACCATACTTTGTTTCTCTCTCTCTCTCTTTTCCCCCCTTTTTTAGTTCACGTAGAAAAAGGAGATTTTTATGGTGTAAATGCAAACATCATAAGTTAGGTACTTATTATTGTTTGTTCTAATGATTGTAATTTGGCAAAGAATTGAAAGCTTAAAATTGTTGATGGCTAACAAAGTAAATGTCATCACCTACACTTGCTTTAATTTATTGAACAATCTAGAGCAAAAGTTTCAAGTTTCTTGTTATAAATATTGTATTTAACAGATAAACCCATCAAAACAATCACTAAGCTCAATAAGTTATAAGAGTAAATTATTTTACCAATTTAAGCTCTAAACACAGATTATATATAAACAATAAGGAGGCAGATATTATTGGAGAAAGGAATTTCTTTCATCCAAGTGAATTAATAGTATCCATAATGTTACATAATTAATTATTGCCATATATCTTATCGTACATTACAACATAAGATGGGGAGCAATAAGAATTGCCGAGAGATTACTACAAAGTGAGTTGTTTAAGGAATGACATATGCCTAGAGGAAATTAGAAAAAAAAAAAAAAGGAAATTTATGAGAACAAAATTTTGAATGGAACTGGCTAGAAATGAAAATGCAGAGAGAAATGTTGGCTCTTCAATAATCAAAAGTTTAAGACTTAGAATGGACTAATACAACCTGCCAGCCTTAATAACATCATTTTTCTTTTTTCCTTTTCACATTTTTTCTGTTCTTTTCTTTTCTTTATTCAATAAGTCATCAAACATAAATCCTAATTTAATAAATTTGTAATTTAAAATATCTGAAACATAAAATAACTCGAGGTATCCAGTGTCATTTCATCGTTAATATATTATAACCCTCACCAACTAGCCTTTTTTTCACCTGCATTCATGTCGTCAATGAATTTACTCCCCTACGGTCTAGAGTTGCTAAGCTCAACATTCAACAACCAATGAACACAAAGTAATATTGGGTTTTTCCATTATTTTCTTTGGTTATTTATCTTAACCACCATCTCTGAACAATAGAAATTAGGTTTCTCAAGAATGGGCAATAACATTGGACAAGTGGATTGACAATCCTCCCAATCTTAGCCCATACATTCTAATGGTAATCAACAGTCACATGAGTTTCCAACAGCTGGAAAGAAATAAATGAGGATGAGTTTACCAAAGGTTGCCTGTGCGCATAATTTTGAAAGAAAGAGCTTGATTTTCAAATTCCTAAACTCCACGGGTATTTCAACCATGTAATGCAAAACAAAATCTATTCCTTGAAGCTTAATTTGCCATATAATCTTTTTTTAGGGATGAAAGGAAGAGCAGTGCACGAACAAATAAAATGTCTATTTTAGTACCTACTCTTAAAATTTATTTGCTATAGGCACTATTTACTTCTTAACGTCTATTTGCTACAACAATTATTTTCTTCTTTCTGTAGGTTGCTTTATTTTCTACAAGCTCCTCCAAGTTTTGTTTTCTTCTTATTGTCTGTTTCAACAAGTGGATTGACAGTCCTCCCAATCTTAGGCCATAAACTTTGATGGTAGCTAGTAGTCACATGAGTTTCCAATAGTTAAAAGGCGATAATCGAGGATGAGGATTAAATACCAAAGGTTGCAAGTGCACATAATTTTGAAAGAAGTAGCTTGATTTTCAAATTCCTAAACTCCACAGGTATTTCAACCATGTAAAGCAAAACAAAATCTATTCATTGAAGTTTAATTTGTCGTATGATCTTTTTTTATGGATGAAAGGAAGAGGAGTGCACAAACAGATAAAATGTCCATTTTGGTAGCTACTCCTAAAATTTATTTGCTATAGGCATTATTTTCTTCTTTACGTCTATTAGCTACAACATTTGTTTTCTTCTTTCCGTAGGTTGCCCTATTTTCTTCAAGCTCCTTCAGGTTTTGTTTTCTTCCTATCATCTATTTGTTAGAGGCTTTATTTTCTTCTTACCATAGGCTACTTTGTTTGGACAAGTGGATTGATAGTCCTCTAAATCTTTGACCATAAACTCTGATGGTAGCCAGCAATCACATGAGTTTCCAATAGTTAGAAAGCAATAATCAAGGATGAAGATTAATTACTAAAGGTTACCTTTACACATAATTTTAAAAGAAGTAGCTTGATTTTCAAATTCTCAAACTCTACAAGTATTTCAACCATGCGATGCAAAACAAAATCTATTCATTGAATCTTAATTTGCCGTATAATCTGTTTTGATGGATGAAAGGAAGAGGAGTGCAGAAATAGATAAAATGTCTATTTTAGAACCTACTCCTAAAATATATTTGTTACAAGTTCTGTTTTCTTCTTACCATCCATTTGCTACAGGCTAGGTTTTCTTCCTACCATAGGTTGCTTTGTTGTCTATAAGCTCTTACAAGCTCTATTTTCTTCTTATTGTCTATTTGCTACAGGCTCTATTTTCTTCTTACCATAGGCTGCTCTATTTTCTATAAGCCCTATAGGCTATATGTCCTTCTTACTATTTATTTGCTAAAGGCTCTATTTTCTTTATACCATCTATTTGCTGGAGGTTCTATTTTCTTCTTACCAGAGGCTGCTCTGTTTGGACAAGTGGATTGACAGTCCTCCCAATCTTAGCCCATACAATCTGATAATAGCCAGTAGTCATATGAGTTTCCAATAATTGGAAAGTAATAAATGAGGACAAGGATTGATTACTAAAGATTACCTGTGCGCATAATTTTGAAGTAGCTTGATTATCAAATTCATAGACTCCATGAGTATTTCAACCACGTAATGCAAAATAGAATCTATTCATTGAAACTTAATTTTTCATATAATCTTTTTTGGTGGATGAAAGGAAGAGGAGTGCACAAATGAATAAAATGTCTATTTTTGCACCTACTCCTAAAATCTATTTGCTACAGGATCTATTTTCTTATTTCTGTAGACTGCTCTATTTTCTACAAGCTCCTTCATGTTCTATTTTTTTCTTACCATCTATTGGCTATAGGCTCTGTTTTCTTACCATAAAGCAACCTATGGTAAGAAGAAAACAAAGTTTGTAGCAAATTGATGGTAAGAAGGAAACAAAACTTGTAGGAGCTAGTGAAAAACAAAGTAGCCTAAGGTAAGAAGAAAATAGAGCTTGTAGCAAAAAGATGGTAAGAAGAAAATAGAACTTAGAGGAGCCTATAAAAAATAGAGCAACCTACAAAAAGAAGAAAATAGAGCTTGTAGCAAATAGATTTTAGGAGTAGGTATTAAAATAGACATTTTATTTGTTCGTGCACTCCTCTTCCTTTTATCCATCAAAAAAAGATTATACGACAAATTAAATTTTGATGAATAGATTTTGTTTTGCATTATATGGTTGAAATGCACGTGGAGTTTACAAAATAGGCATTTTATCTATTCGTGCACTCCTCTTCCTTTCATCAATGAAAAAAGATTGTATGACAAATTCGTGCACTCCTCTTCTCTATTTTTCTAACTGTTCGAAACTCATGTGACTACTGGCTACCATCAGAGTGGATGGGCTACAATTGGGAGGATTGTCAATCCATTTGTCCAAATAGAGCAACCTATGGTAAGATGAAAACAAAGCCTCTAACAAATAGATGGTAAGAAGAAAACAGAGAGTATCGTATGGTAAGAAGAAAAAAGAGCCTGTAGAAAATAGAAAATAAAAAGAAAACAGGACTTGGAGGAGCCTGTAGAAAATAGGGCAATATGCGGAAAGAAGAAAACAAAGCTATAGCAAATAGGTAAAAAGAAAATAGAGCTTGTTGCAAATAGATTTTAGGAGATTATATGACAAATTAAGTTTCAATGAATAAATTTAGTTTTGCATTACATGGATGAAATACCCATGGAGTATACAAATTTGAAAATCAACCTACTTCTTTCAATATAATGTGTGCAGGCAACCTTTTGTAATTAATCCTCATCCTCATTTGTTGCTTTCCAACTATTGGATACTTATGTGACTGTTGGCTACCATCAACCCACTTGCTCAAATAAAACAATGTACAGTAAGAAGAAAAAAGAGCCTCAAGCAAATGGATAGTAAAAAGAAAACAAAGCCTCTAACAAATAAATGGTAAGAAGAAAATAAAACTTGTAGGAGCCTTTAGAAAACATAATAGCCTATAGTAAGAAGAAAATAGAGCTTGTAGGAGCCTTTAGAAAATAGAGAAGCTTATAGTAAGAAGAAAACAAAGCTTATGGCAAATAGATGGTAAAAAGAAAATAGGGCTTGCAAGACCTTGTAGAAAATAAAGTAGCCTAAGGTGGGAAAAAAACAGAGCCTGTAGCAAATAAACAGTGAGAAGAAAACAAAACCTGAAAGAGCCTATAGAAAACATAGTATACAGAAAGACGAAAATAGAGCCTATATCAAATAGATAGTAAGGAGAAAACAGAGCCTACAGCAAATAGATTTTACGAGTAGGTATTGAAATAGACATTTTATCTGTTTGTACACTCCTTTTCCTTTCATCAATAAAAAAGATTGTATGACAAATTAAGCTTCAATGAATAGATTTTATTTTGCATTATATGGTTGAAATACCAATGGAGTTTATGAATTTGAAAATGAAGCAACTTCTTTCAAAATTATGTGCACAAGTAACCTTTGGTAATTAATCCTTGTCCTCATTTGTTGCTTTCCAACTATCAAAAACTCATATGACTGCTGGTTACCATTAGAGTGTATGGGCTAGGATTGGGAGCACTGTTAATCTACTTGTCCAAACAGAGCAACTTTTAGTAAGAAGAGAAAATGCTAAAAGAAAATAGAGCCTTTAGCAAATAAACGGTAAGAAGAAAACAAAGCTTGCAGGAGCTTGTAGAAAACATAGTAGCCTATGGTAAGAAGAAAATAGAGCTTGTAGTAAATAGAAGGTAAGAAGAAAATATAGCTTGTAAGAGCCAGTAGAAAATAGAGTAGCCTAAGTTAAGAAAAAAATAAAGCCTGTAGCAAATAAACAATAAGAAGAAAACATATCTTAGAAGAGTCTATAGAAAACAGAGATGCCTACGAAAAGAAGAAAACAAAACCTATAGCAAATAAATTTTAGGAGTAGGTACTAAAATAGACATTTTATCTGTTTGTGCACTCCTCTTTCTTTCATCCATCAAAAAAGATTATACGACAAATTAAGCTTCAATGAATAGATTCTGTTTTGCATTAAATGGTTGAAACACCCATGGAGTTTACGAATGTGAAAATCAAGCTACTTCTTTCAAAATTATTTGCACAGGCAACCTTTGGTAATTAATCCTCATCCACATTTGCTGCTTTCCAATTGTTGGAAACTCATGTAACTACTGGCTACCATCAGAGTGTATGGGCTAAGATTGGGAGGATTGTCAATCCACTTGTCCAAACAGTGTAGCCTACAGTAAGAAGAAAATAGAGACTCTAGCAAATAGACTGTAAAAAGAAAATAAAACCTGTAGAAAATAGAACAGCCTATGGTAAGAAGAAAATAGAGCCTATAGCAAATAGATGCTATGAAGAAATAGAGCCCGAAGGAGCCTATAGAAAATAGAGCAGCTTAAGGAAGGAAGAAAATAGAGCTTGTAGCAAATAGACAGTAAGAAGAAAATAGAACCTAAAGGAGCCTATAGAAAGAAGAAAACAAAGCCTATAGCAAATAAATTTTATAAGTAGATACTAAAATAGACATTTTATCTGTTTGTACACTCCTCTTCCTTTCATCCATCAAAAAAGATTATACGACAAATTAAGTTTCAATCAATAGATTATACCATAGGCTACTTAGTTTTCTACAGACTCTATTTTCTTCTAACCATATTTCTAAGAGGCTTTATTTTCTTCTTACTGTCTAATTGTGAGAGGCTTTGTTTTCTTCTTACTGGAGGTTGCTCTGTTTGGACAAGTAGATTGATGGTTCTCCCAATCTTAGCCCATACACTTTGATGGTAGCCAGCAGTCACATGAGTTTCCAACAGTTGGAATGCAATAAAGAAGGACGAGGTTTAATTACCAAATGTTGCTTATGCACATAATTTTGAAAGATATAGCTTGACTTTAAAACTTGTAAACTCCACGGGTATTTCAAACATGTAATGCAAAACAAAATCTATTCATTGAATTTTAATTTGTTGTATAATCTTTTTTTATGGATGAAACAAAGGGGTGTGCACAAATAGATAAAATCATTATTTTAGTACCTACTCCTAAAATTTATTTGCCACGGGCTCTATTTTCTTCCTTTCGTAGGCTGCTTTATTTTCTACAGGCTCCTATAGCCTCTGTATTCTTCTTACCATTTATTTGTTAGAGGTTCTATTTTCTTCTTGTCGGAGGCTGCTATGTTTGGATAAGTGGATCCATAATCCTCCCAATCTTAGCCACTACACTTTGATGGTAGCCAACAATCATATGGATTTCCAACAGTTGGACAACAACCAATAAGGACGAGGATTAACTACCAAAGGTTGCCTGTGCACATAATTTGAAAAGAAGTAGTTTGACTTTCAAATTCTTAAACTCCATAGGCTCTATTTTCTTCTTACCGTTTATTTGCAAGAAACTCTCTTTTCTTCTTACCGTTTATTTGCTAGAGATTCTATTTTCTTCTTATCATCTATTTGCTAAAGGCTTTGTTTTTCTCTTACCATAGGTTGCTCTATTTGGACAAATGGATTGATAGTCCTCCCAATCTTAGGCCATAAACTCTAATGGTAGCCAGCAGTCACATAAGTTTCCAATAATTGGAAAGCAACAAATAAGGACGAGGTTTAATTACCGAAGGTTGCCTGTGCACATAATTTTGAAGGAAGTAGCTTGATTTTCAAATTTGTAAACTCCATGAGTATTTCAACCATGTAATGAAAAACAAAATCTATTCATTAAAGCTTAATTTGTCATATAACCTTTTTTATGGATGAAAGGAAGAGGAGTGAACAAATAGATAAAATGTTTATTTCAGAACCTACTCCTAAAATCTCCTTACTACAGGCTTTATTTTCTTATTATCGTCTATTTGCTACAGGTTCTATTTTCTTCTTTCTATAGGCTAACCTATTTTTTACAGGCTCTTTTAAGTTCTATTTTTTTCTTACCGTCTATTTGCTACAAGCTTTGTTTTCTTCCTACCATAGTTTGTTCTATTTTCTTCTTATTGTTTATTTGCTACAGGCTCTATTTTCTTCTTACCATAGGTTGCCCTACTTTCTACATGCCCTTACAAGCTCTGTTTTCTTCTTACCCTTTATTTGCTAGAGGCTTTATTTTCTTCTTGTTAGAGGCTTTATTTTCTTCTTGCTAGAGGCTTTATTTTCTTCTTACAAGAGGCTGCTTTATTTGAACAAATGGATTGATAGTCCTCCCAATCTTAGCCAACATACTCTGATGGTAGCCAGCAATCACATGAGTTTCCAATAATTGGAAAGGAATAAATAAGGACAAGGATTAATTACCAAAGGTTGCCTATGCATATAATTTTGAAGGAAGAAGCTTGATTTTCAAATTCGTGTACTCTATGGGTATTTCAACTATGTAATGCAAAACAAAATCTATTCGTTGAAACTTAATCTTCCGTATAATCTTTTTTGATGGATGAAAGGAAGAGGAGTGCATGAACAGATAAAATGTCTACTTTAGTACCTACTCTTAAAATCTATTTTCTACAGGCTCTATTTTCTTCTTACTGTCTATTTGCTACAAGCTCTGTTTCTTCTTTCCATAGGCTACTATGTTTTTTACAGGCTCCTCTAAGTTTTGTTTTATTCTTACTATCTATTTGTTATAGGCTTTCTTTCCATCTATTTTGCTAGAGGCTCTGTTTTCTTCTTACTAGAGGCTGCTCTATTTGGACAAGTGGATTGATAGTCCTCCCAATTTTAGTCCATACACTATGATGGTAGCCAGCAATCACAATAGAATCCAATAGTTAGAAAGTAACAAATAAGGAAGAGGATTAATTACGAAAGGTTGCTTGTGCACATAATTTTGAAAGAAGTAGCTTGATTTTCAAATTCGTAAACTTCACAGGTATTTCAACGATGCAATGCAAAACATAATATATTCATTGAAACTTAATTTGTTGTATAATCTTTTTTTATGGATGAAAGGAAGAGGATTGCATGAACAAGTAAAATGTTTATTTTGGTACCTACTCCTAAAATCTAAATCTATTTGCTACAGGCTCTATTTTACTCCTTCTGTAGGCTACTCTGTTTTGTACAAGCTCCTCCAAGTTCTATTTTTTTCTTACCTTCTATTTGTTATAGGCTCTGTTTTCTTCTTAGCATAGGCTGCTATGTTTTTTAGAAGCTCTTACAGGCTTTATTTTCTTCTTATCGTCTATTTTCTAAAGGCTCTATTTTCTTCCCACCGTAGGCTGCTTTGTTTGGACAAGTGGATTGACAGTCCTCCCAATCTTAGGTCATACACTCTAATGGTAGTTAGTAGTCACATGAATTTCCAATAATTGAAAAACAACAAATGAGGACAAGAATTAATTACCAAAGGTTGCCTATACACATAATTTTAAAAGAAATAACATGATTTTCAAATTTATAAACTCCACGGGTGTTTCAACCATGTAATGCACAATAGAATCTATTCATTACAGCTTAATTTGCCGTATAATCTCTTTTGATGGATGAAAGGAAGAGGAGTGTGCGAATAGATAAAATGTCTATTTTAGTACCTACTCCTAAAATTTATTTGCTACAAGCTCTATTTTCTTCTTGTCGTCTATTTGCTAAAGACTCTGTTTTCTTCTTACCATAGGCTACTCTATTTTCTATAGGCTCTTATAGGCTCTGTTTTCTTCTTGTTGTCTATTTACTAGAGGCTCTGTTTTCTTTTTACCACGTATTTGCTAGAGGCTCTATTTTCTTCTTACCATCTATTTGCTAAAGGCTCTATTTTTTTCTTACCATCTATTTGCTAGAGGCTCTATTTTCTATGCACATAATTTTGATAAATGTAGCTTCATTTTCAAATTCGTAAACTCCACGGGTATTTCAACCATGTAAAGCAAAATATAATATATTCATTAAAGTAGCTTAATTTGTCATATAATCCTTTTGATGGATGAAAGGGAGAGGAGCGCACGAATAGATAAAATATCTATTTTAGTACCTACTCTTAAAATCTATTTGCAAAAGGCACTGTTTTATTCTTTCCATAGGTAACTCTATTTTCTACAGGCTTCTCTATGTTTTGTTTTTTTTCTTACTGTCTATTTGCTACAAGCTTTGTTTTCTTCCTACCTTAGGTTGCTTTGTTTTCTAAAGGCTCCTACAAGCTTTGTTTCTTCTTATTGTCTATTTGCTATAAACTATGTTTTTTTCTTACCATAGGCTACTCTGTTTGGACAAGTGGATTGACAGTCCTCCCAAACCTAGGCCATACAATTCATAAATTTGTAAATTCCACAGGTATTTCAACCATATAATGCAAAATAAAATCTATTCATTGAAGCCTAATTTGCTGTATAATCCTTTTGATGGATGAAAGGAAAAGGAGTGCACGAACAGAGAAAATGTCTACTTTAGTTCCTACTCTTAAAATTTGTTTGCTATAGGCTCTATTTTCTTCTTTTCGTAGGCTATTCTATTTTCTACATGTTCTTCCCCGTTTTGTTTTCTTTTTACAGTCAATTTGCTATGGGCTCTATTTTCTTCCTACCTTACGCTGCACTATTTTTTACAAGCTCATACAGGCTTTATTTTCTTCTTACCGTCTATTTGTTACAAGCTCTGTTTTCTCCTTACCATAGGCTACTCTATTTTCTATAGGTTATATTTTCTTCTTACTTTCTATTTGCTAGAGTCTCTATTTTTTTCTTATAGTAGGCAACACTATTTGAACAAGTGGATTGACAATCCTCCCAATCTTAGCCCATACATTATAATGGTAGCCAACAATCACATGAGTTTCCAACTGTTGGAAAGCAACAAATGTGGATGAGGATTAATTACCAAAGGTTATCGGTGCAAATAATTTTGAAAGAAGTAGCTTGGTTTTTACATTCTTAAACTCCATAGGTGTTTCAACCATGTAATGCAAAACATAATCTATTCATTGAAGCTTAATTTGTCATATAATCTTTTTTTATGGATGAAAGGAAGAGGAGTGCACAAATAGATAAAATGTCTATTTTAATACCTACTCCTAAAATCTATTTGCTACAAGCTCTATTTTCTTCTTACCGTCTATTTGTTATAGCTTATGTTTTCTTCTTTTCGTATGTTGCTTTATTTTCTACAAGCTCCTCCAGGTTCTGTTTTCTTCTTAACGTCTATTTGCTATGGGCTCTCTTTTTTCTTCCCATATGTTGCCTTGTTTTGTATAGGCTCCTCCAGGTTCCGTAAGCAACTCTATTTTTCATAGGCTCCTCCAAGATATGTTTTCTTCTTATTGTCTATTTGCTACAAGCTCTATTTTCTTCATAACTTAGGTTGCTCTGTTTTCTACTAACTCCTACAGGTTATATTTTCTTCTTACCATCTATTTGCTACAGGCTCTATTTTCTTCTTTCAATAGGTTGTTATGTTTTTTATAGGCTCTATTTTCTTCTTACTGTTTATTTGCTAGAGGTTCTCTTTTCTTTTAGGGTCTATTTGCTAGAGGCTCTATTTTTTTCTTACCAGAGGCTACTCTGTTTGGACAAGTGGATTAACAATGTTCCCAATCTTAGCCCAGACACTTTAATGGTAGGCAGCAATTATAGGAGTTTCTGATAGTTGGAAAGCAACAAATGAGGATGAGGATTAATTATCAAAGGTTGTCTGTGCACATAACTTTGAAAGAAGTTGCTTCATTTTCAAATTTGTAAACTCCATGGGTATTTCAACCATGTAATGCATAATAGAACCTATTCATTGATGAAAGGAAGAGGAGTGTACAAATAGATAAAATGTCTATTTCGATACCTACTTCAAAAATTTATTTGTTGTAGGCTTTGTTTTCTCTTTACCGTCTATTTTCTACAGGCTCTATTTTCTTCTTTCCGTATGCTACTCTATTTTCTACAGGCTTCTTCAGGTTTTGTTTTCTTCTTACTATCTATTTGCTACAAGCTCTATTTTCTTTTATTTACATAGACTCTATTTTCTTCTTACTATAAGGTATTCTTTTAATGGATGGAAGGAAGAGGAGTGCGCGAACAAATAAAATGTCTATTTTAGTACTTACTCCTAAAATCTATTTGCTACAAGCTTTATTTTCTTCTTTCTGTAGGCTGCTTTATTTTCTACAGACTCTTTTAAGTTCTGCTTTCCTCTTATCGTCTATTTGCTATATGCTCTATTTTCTTCTTACCATAGGCTGTTTTGTTTTCTATAGGCTCCTACAAGTTTTGTTTTCTTCTTGTCGTCTATTTGTTAGAGGCTCTGTTTTCTTGTTACTGTCTATTTGTTAAAGGCTCTATTTCTTCTTATCGTAGGCTACTTTGTTTGGACAAGTGAATTGATAGTCCTCCCAATCTTAGCCCATGCATTCTGTGAACATAATTTTGAAAGTAGATTGATTTTCAAATTCATAAACTCCACGAGTATTTTAACCATGTAATGCATAACAAAATCTATTCATTGAATCTCTTTTAACAGATGAAAGGAAAAGGAGTCCATAAACAGATAAAATATCTATTTTAGTACCTACTCCTAAAATCTATTTGCTACAAGCTTTATTTTCCTCCTTCCGTAAACTGCACTATTTTCTATAAGCTCCTACAGGTTCTATTTTTTTCTTACCATCTATTTGCTATTGGCTCTTTTTTCTTTTTAGCATTGGCTGCTCTGTTTTCTAAAGCCTCCTACAAGCTTTGTTTTCTTCTTATCATCTATTTGCTAGAGACTTTGCTTTCTTCTTACCATCTATTTGTTAGAGGCTCTATTTTCTTCTTACCATTTATTTGCTAGAGGCTTCATTTTCTTCTTATCATAGGCTACTCTATTTGGACAAATGGATTGATAGTGCTCCCAATTTTCGCCCATACATTCTGATGGTAGCCAGCAGTCACATGGGTTTCCAACAGTTGGCAAGCAACAAATGAAGATGAGGATTAACTACCAAAGGTTGCTTGAGCATATAATTTTGAAAGAAATAGCTTGATTTTCAAATTTGTAAACTCCGTGAGTATTTCAATCATGTAATGTACAACAAAATCTATTCATCAAAGCTTAATTTGTCATATAATCACTTTTGATGGATGAAAAAAAGAGGAGTGCACAAACAAATAAAATGTCTATTTTGGTACTTACTCTTAAAATCTAATTGCTACAGGTTTTATTTTCTTCTATCTATAGGTTGCTCTATTTTCTATAAGCTCTTTTAAGTTATGTTTTCTTCTTACCATAAGCTGCTCTATTTTCTACAGGCTTTATTTTCTTTTTGCTATCTATTTGTTATAGGTTTTATTTTCTTTTTACCATCTATTTGCTAAAGGCTCTATTTTCTTCTTACTGTAGGCTGCTCTGTTTGGACAAGTGGATTGATAGTCTTCCCAATCTTAGGCCATACACTTTGATGATAGTCATTAGTCACATGAGTTTCCAACAGTTGCAAAGCAATAAATGAAGACGAGGATTAATAACCAAAGGTTGCCAATGCATATAATTTTGAAAGAAGTAGCTTGATTTTCACATACATAAACTCCATGGGTATTTCAACCGTGTAATGCAAAACAGAATCTATTCCTTAAAGCTTAATTTGTCATATAATCTTTTTTAATGGATGAAAGGAAGAGGAGTGCACAAATAGACAAAATGTGTATTTTAGTACCTACTCTTAAAATCTATTTTTGCTTCAAACTCTATTTTCTTCTTATTGTCTATTTCCTATAAGCTCTATTTTCTTCTTTCCATATGCTACTCTATTTTCTACAAGCTCCTCCATGTTCTCTTTTCTTCTTACAGTTTATTTGCTACAGGCTCTATTTTCTTTCTACATTATGTTGCTCTATTTTCTATAGGCTCATATAGGCTCTATTTCTTCTTACCGTCTATTTGCTACAAGCTCTGTTTGCTTCTTATTGTTTATCTGCTAAAGGCCTTATTTTCTTCTTACCTTCAATTTGCTAGAGGCTCTGTTTCCTTCTTACCCTAGGCTAGTTTGTTTAGACAAGTGGATTGACAGTCCTCCCAATCTTATGTCATACACTTTGATTATATCCAGCAGTCTCATGAGTTTCCAAGAGTAGGACCAAAGGTTGCTTGTGCACATCATTTTGAAAGAAGTATTCACATTTGTAAACTTCGTGGGTATTTCAACTGGGTAAAGCAAAACATAATCTATTCATTGAAACTTAATTTGTCGTATAATATGTTTTGATGGATGAAAGGAAGAGGAGCGTAGGAACAGATAAAATCTCTATTTTAGTACCTATTCCTAAAATCTATTTGCTTTAGACTCAATTTTCTTATTATCGTCTATTTGCTAGAGGCTCTATTTTCTTCTTTCCATATGCTACCCTGTTTTCTACAAGCTCCTCAAGGTTCTGTTTTCTTCTTACCATCTATTAGCTACAGACCCTATTTTCCTCCTACCTTGCTGTTCTGTTTTCTACAGGCTCTATTTTCTTCTTATTGTCTATTTGCTATAGGCTATTTTTTCTTCTTACTATAGGTTGTTATGTTTTCTTCTTACCTTTTATTTGCTAAAGGCTTTGTTTTCATCTTACCGTAAGCTACTTTGTTTGCACAAGTGGATTGATAGTCCTCCCAATCTTTGCCCATCCACTCCGATGGTAGCTAGCAGTCATATGAATTTTCAATAGTTGGAAAGCAACAAATGAGGACGAGGATTAATTACCAAAGGTTGCCTGTGCACATAATTTTAAAAGAAGTAGCTTGATTTTCAAATTCATAAACTCCATGGGTATTTCAACCATGTAATGCACAACAGAATCTATTCATTGATGATTAATTTGTCGTATAATCTCTTTTGATGGATGAAAGGAAGAGGAGTGTACAAACAGATAAAATGTTTATTTTAATACCTACTCTTAAAATTTATTTACTACAGGCTCTATTTTATTCCTTCTATAGGCTGCTCTATTTTCTGCAGGCTCCTTCAGGTTTTATTTTTTTCTTATCATCTATTTGTTATAGGCTCTATTTTCTTCTTAGCACAGGTTGCTCTATTTTTTAGAGGCTCTTACTGGCTCTGTTTTCTTCTTGTCATCTATTTGCTAGAGCCTCTATTTTCTTCCTACTATAGGCTACTCTGTTTGGACAAGTGGATTAACACTCCTCTTAATCTTAGGCCATACACTCTAATGGTATCCAAAAGCCACATGAGTTTCCAACAGTTGGAAAGCAACAAATAAGGACAAGGATTAATTACCAAAGGTTACCTGTGCACATAATTTTGAAAGAAGTAGCTTGATTTTCACATACATAAACTCCATGGGTATTTCAACTATGTAATGCAAAACAGAATCTATTCCTTGAAATTTAATTTTCCGTATAATCTTTTTTTATGGATGAAAAGAAGGGGAGTACATGAATAGATAAAATGTCTATTTTAGTACCTATCTCTAAAATCTATTTGCTCCATACTTTGCTTTCTTCTTTTCATATGTTGCTCTCTTTTCTATAAGAACCTCCAAGTCCTGTTTTCTTTTTACCTTCTATTTGCTACAGGCTCTGTTTTTTTCCTACCTTATGATATATTGTTTTCTGCAGGCTCCTACAAGCTCTATTTCTTCCTACTGTCTATTTGCTACAGGCTCTATTTTCTTCTTACCATTTATTTGCTAAAGACTCTATTTTCTTACTACCTTCTATTTGCTAGAACTCTATTTGGACAAGTGGATTGATAGTCCTCCCAATCTTAGGCCATACACACTGATGGTAGCTAGCAGTCTCTTGAGTTTCCAAGAGTTGGAAAGCAACAAATGACGATGAGGGTTAATTACCAAAGGTTGCCTATGCATATAATTTTGAAAGAAGTAGCTTGATTTTCAAATTCATATAATCCACGTGTATTTCAACATAGTAATGCACAACATAATCTATTCATTGATGCTTAATTTGTCGTATAATCTTTTTTAACGAATGAAAGGAAGAGGAGTACATGAATAAATAAAATGTCTATTATAGTACCTACTCCTAAAATCTATTTGCTATAGGCTTTATTTTCTTCTTTCCGTAGGCTGCTCTATTTTCTACAGACTCCTCTAAGTTCTGTTTTCTTCTTCCCGACTATTTGCTATAGGCTCTGATTTCTTGTTACCATAAGCTATGTTTTCTATAGGCTCCTGCAGGCTATGTTTTCTTCTTACCGTTTATTTGCCAGAGGGTATATTTTCTTCTTACCATTTATTTGCTAGAGGTTTTAATTTCTTCTAATCATAGGTTGTTCTGTTTGAACGAGTGGATTGACAGGCCTCCCAATCTTAGGCCATACACTTTAATGGTAGCCAACAATCACATGAGTTTCCAACAGTTTGAAAGCAACAAATGAGGAAGAGGATTAATTACCAAAGGTTTTCTGTGCACGTAATTTTGAAAGAAATAGCTTGATTTTCACATACGTAAACTCCATGGGTATTTCATCTATGCAATGCAAAACAGAATGTATAATTTTCTATGATTGATGACGGGAAGAGGAGTGCATGAATAGATAAAATGTCTATTTTACTACATACTCCTAAAATTTATTTGCTCTAGACTCTGTTTTCTTCTTACCATCTATTTCCTACAGGCTTTGTTTTCTTCTTTTTGTATGCTGCTTTGTTTTCTACAAGATCCTCCAGGTTTTATTTTCTTCTTATCGTCTATTTGTTACAAGCTTTATTTTTTTCCTACATTAGGCTACTCTGTTTTCTATAGGCTTCTACAGGCTTTATTACTTCTTACCGCCTATTTGCTACAAGCTTTGTTTTTTTCTTTCTGTATAATGCTCTATTTTTTACAAACTTCTCCAGGTTATGTTTTCTTCTTATTGTCTATTTGCTACAGGCTCTGTTTTTTTCCTACCTTAGGCTGCTCAGTTTTATATGAGCTCCTACATTCTTTATTTCTCCTTATCGTTTATTTGCTACAAGCTTTGTTTTCTTCTTACCATTTATTTGCTAGAGGCTCTATTTTCTTCTTACAATAAGCAGCTTTGTTTGGACAAGTGGATTGACAGTCCTCCCAATCCTAGGCCATACACTCTGATGGTAGCTAGTAGCCATATGAGTTTCCAACAGTTGGAAAGCAACAAATGAGGATGAGGATTAATTACCAAAGGTTGCCTGTGCACATAATTTTGAAAGAAGTAGCTTGATTTTCACATACGTAAACTCCATGGGTATTTCAACCATGTAATGAAAGATAGAATTTATTCCTTGAAACTTAATTTGTCATATAATCTTTTTTGATGGATGAAAGGAGGAGGAGTGCACAAACAAATAAAATGTCTATTTTAATACCTACTCTTAAAATCTATTTGCTCTCTTTGTTTTCTTCTTATCAATTATTTCCCACAGGCTCTGTTTTCTTCTTTTTGTATGCCACTCTATTTTTTACAAGCTCCTCCAGGTTCTGTTTTCTTCTAACCATCTATTTGCTACAAGCTGTGTTTTTTTCTACCTTAGGCTGCTCTATTTTTTAGAGGTTATGTTTCTTCTTACTATCTATTTGCTAGAGGCTTTGTTTTCATCTTACCATAGGCTGCTCTACTTGGACAAGTGGATTGACAGTCCTCCCAATCTCAGTCCATACACTTTAATGGTAGCCAGCAGTCACACGAGTTTCCAACAGTTGGAGAAACAATAATTGGGGACGATGATTAATTACCAAAGGTTTCCTGTGCACATAATTTTGAAAGAAATAGCATGCTTTTCAAATTCCTAAACTCCACGGGGTATTTCAACCATGTAATGCACAACTTAATAGCATGATTTTCAAATTCATAAACTCCACGAGTATTTCAACTATGTAATGCACAACAAAATCTATTCATTATAGCTTAATTTGCTGTATAATCTTTTTTGATTGATGAAAGGAAAAGGAGTGCACGAATAGATAAAATGTCTATTTTAGTACCTACTCCAAAAATCTATTTGCTGCAACCTCTATTTTCTTCTTACTGTCTATTTGCCATATGTTTTGTTTTTTACAAGCTCTTCCAGGTTTTGTTTTCTTCTTACTATTTATTTGCTACAGGCTCTATTTTTGTCCTACCTTAGGCTGGTTTATTTTCAACAGACTTTGTTTTCTTCTTATCATTTATTTGCTACAGGCTCTTTTTTCTTCTTACCATACATTGCTCTGTTTTCTTCTTACCATCTATTTGCTAAAGGCTCTATTTTCTTCTTACCGTAGCTTGCTCTATTTGGATAAGTGAACAATCCTCATAATCTTAGTCCATACTCTTTGATGGTAGCTAGTAGTCACATGAGTTTCTAATAGTTAAAAGGCAATAAATGAGGATGAGGATTAATTGCCAAAGGTTTCTTGTGCACATAATTTTCAAAGAAATAGCTTAATTTTCAAATTCATAAACTCCATGGGTATTTCAACCATGTAATGCACAACAGAATCTATTCATTGATACTTAATTTGTTGTATAATCTCTTTTGATGGATGAAACAAAGATGAGTGCACAAACAGATAAAATGTCTATTTTGGTACTTACTCCCAAATTTTATTTTCTATAAGCTTTATTTTCTTTTTTCTGTTGGCTACTTTGTTTTTTAGAGGCTCTTTTAGGTTATGGTTTCTACTTACCGTATATTTGCCACAGTCTCTATTTTCTTCCTCCCTTAGGTTACTCTGTTTTCTACAGGCTTTGTCTTTTTCCTACTGTCTATTTCCTACAGCCTCTATTTTCTCCTTACCATAGGCTGCTTTGTTTTCTACAAGCTCTGTTTTCTTTTTACCATTTATTTACTAGAGGCTATGTTTTCTTCTTATCGTAGGGTGCTCTATTTGGACAAGTGGATTGACTGTCCTCCTAAACTTAGCCCATACACTTTGATGGTACCTAATAGTCACATGAGTTTTCAACAGTTTGAAAGCAACAAATGAGGACAAGTATTAATTACATAAGGATACTTGTGCACATAATTCTTAAAAAAGTAGCTTGATTTTCACATTTGTAAACTCCATGGGCGTTGCAACCATGTAATACAAAACAAAATATATTCTTTAAAACTTAATTTGCTGTGTAACCTTTTTTGATGGATGAAAGGAATAGGAGTGGACTAAGAGATAAAACGTCTATTTTAGTACTTACTCTTGAAATCTATTTGCTACAGGCTTTGTTTTCTTCTTACCATAGGCTACTTTATTTTCTACAAGCTCTATTTTCTTCTTACCATTTATTTACTATAGGCTATGTTTTCTTCTTGCTACAGGCTGCTTTGTTTGTACAAGTAAATTGACAATCCTCCCAATCTTAGCCCATAAACACTGATAGTAGCTAGCAATCACATGAGTATCCAATAATTGGAAGGCAACAAATGACAATGAGGATTAATTACTAAAGGTTGCTTGTGCATATAATTTTGAAAAAAATAGCATGATTTTCAAATTCATAAACTCCACGGGTATTTCAACCATGTAATACACAACAGAATCTATTCATTGCAGCTTAATTTGCCGTATAATCTTTTTTGATTAATGAAAAGAAGAGGAGTGCATGAATAAATAAAATGTCTATTTTAGTACCAATTCCAAAAATCTGTTTACTGCAAACTCTATTTTCTTTTTACTGTCTATTTACCACAAGTTCTATTTTCTTCATTTCGTATGTTGTTCTATTTTTTACAGGCTCTTCCAAGTTTTGTTTTCTTCTTACTGTCTATTAGCTACATGCTCTATTTTCATCCTACCTTAGGCTGCTCTATTTTCAATAGGCTATCTTTTCTTCTTACCATCTATTTGCTACAGGTTTTTTTTTCTTCTTACCATCTATTTGCTATAGGCTTTTTTTTCTTCTTACCACCCATTGCTCTATTTTCTTCTTACCATCTATTGCTAAAGACTTTATTTTCTTCTTATCATAAGTTGCTCTATTTGGACAAGTGAATTGACAATCCTTCCAATCTTAGTCCATACACTCTGATGGTAGCCAGCAGTCACATGAGATTCCAATAGTTGGAAGGAAACAAATGAGCACGAGGATTAATTACCAAAGGTTGCCTGTGCACATAATTTTGAAAGAAGTAGCTTGATTTTCAAATTTATAAACTCCATGGGTATTTCAACCATGTAATGTACAACAGAATCTATTCATTGATGCATAATTTGTTGTATAATCTCTTTTGATGGATGAAACGAAGAGGAGTGCATGAACAGATAAAATGTCTATTTTGGTACCTACTCCTAAATTATGTTGGCTACTTTGTTTTTTACAAGCTCCTCTAGGTTTCGGTTTCTACTTACTGTATATTTGCCATTGGCACTGTTTTCTTCCTCCCTTATGCTGTTATATTTTTTACAGGCTTCTACAGGCTTTGTTTTTTTCCTACCGTCTGTTTCCTAAAGCCTCTGTTTTCTTCTTACCATAAGCATCTTTGGTTTCTACAAGCTCTATTTTCTTCTTACCGTTTATTTACTAGAGGCTATGTTTTCTTCTTATAATAGGCTACTCTGCTTGGACAAGTGAATTGACAATCCTGCCAATCTTAGTCACATAAGTTTCCAATAGTTGGAAGGCAACAAATGAGGACGAGTATTAATTGCCAAAAGTTGCTTGTGCACATAATTTTCAAAGAAGTAGTTTGATTTTCATATTCATAAACTCCATGGGTGTTTCAACCATGTAATGCAAAACAAAATCTATTCATTAAAGCTTAATTTGCTGTGTAACCTTTTTTGATAGATGAAAGGAATAGGAGTGGACAAATAGATAAAATGTCTATTTTAGTACCTACTCCTAAAATCTATTTGCTACAGGCTTTATTTTCTTCTTACCCTTTATTTGCTATATGCTCTATTTTCTTCTTTCCTTAGTCTAGTCTATTTTTTATAGGCTTCTCTAGGTTCTTTTTCCTTTCTACCATCTATTTGCTACAAGCTCTCTTTTCTTCCCACCTTAGGCTGCTCTGTTTTCTACAGGCTCTTATAGGCTCTATTTTCTCCTTACCTTCTATTTCCCACCATCTATTTGATACTCTGTTAGGGATTATGCAATTGCAATGGCCACATCAACGTCTTTTGCCCCTCACTGCTGCACCTCTTGCTTGGCCCAATTTTGGAGCCCATCTACGAAGTAGAACAATGCATCTTCTGCTCCTAGGTTGGGGATTTTTAGCAATAATGTTGTGAAATCCCTAACATAGTCAGGGATAGAGGACTTGTGTCTCAACTCCCTCAGCTGTTTGCGTGCATCATAGACCACGTTTTCAGGGAAGAACTGTCTCTTGAGCTCCCTTTTAAAGTCTTCCCACGTCTCTATGGTGCAAAGGCCTCTTTGCATATCTGCATGCTTCCTGCGCCACCACAAGGTTGCTGTATCAGCAAGATAAAGTGTTGCAGTGCTTACTTTGTCTCTCTCGTCTGTCATCTTGAGACACTCAAAGTATCTCTCCATCTGCCAAAGGAAATTTTCCACCTCCTGGGCATCCCTCTTGCCTGAAAACTCCTTGGGCTTAGGAGCCTCCACCCTAGGGGCTCCCCTTGAGCCGCCATCATTAGCCATAACCTTCTTGCATAAGGTTATGTCTTGGCGCATCTCCTCCAGGACAGTCTCTAAAGAGGTCACTTGGGTTTGCAAGCTTTCAAGAGTCCGCATGACCGTCGTCTTGAAGACGTGCTCACCCCCGTGACACACTTCATTGTTGGAAAGAGACTCTTGAATGTCCCCTTTGACTTTGTCAAGCTCTTCCAACGTGTGAGACTCCAAGGCTTCAAAGTTGTGCTCGACATGTTCAATACGTACCCCCATCTCAGCTAGTACCTGTTCAAGGATGTTGGTCTTCTCTTCCAAGGTGCCAAGAGTTGTGGCGGAATGAGTCTTGCTGCGTCCACGCTCCTTCTTCTTGTTTCCACCTTGAGTGGGAGAGGGGTCACGTCCCCTCTCCATCCCTTGGTGCTCCCTTACCGCATTCTCCTCCATGATGCTCAACATTATGCCTCACAAACCTGGCTCTAATACCACCTGTCACGGACGTACAAGTTCCTACACACAACCGTGCGGCACTTAGCTTTCCCTACGCCCTTCGTAGAAGCCAAGTCAGCCTTCCTCCCTTGGATGGTGAAGAGAGAGTGGAGCACAATGGAAACCCAAGAGAAAGCAATTAGAGAAAAGAAGCACTCTATAATACTTGAGAGATAATACAAGCAAATTGGATGTCTCCCACCCTTAGGCTAGTCCCTTTTATATACATCTCATACTCCTAAATGGATGGTTGTGATTAATCTAATCTAACGGCTACAATCAAGGTTCTAGAGAATTCTATAAAGATCTATACAGTTCTACCTAATCAAGAGAATTCTAGAATGTTATGGAATGTACTAGAGTTCTAGTAACCTCTTCATCCTTCAAGGTTTTACTAGGCTCCTCTAGAACCTTCCAGGGCATTTCATTACTCCTAAAATCTATTTGCTCCTAGCTTTGTTTTCTTCTTACCAACTCTTAGCTATACGCTTTGTTTTCTTCTTTCTGTATGTTGCTCTATTGTTTACAGGCTCCTCTAGGTTTTGTTTTCTTCTTATTGTATATTTGCTACAAAATTTGCTTTCTTCCTACCTTAGGTTGCTTTATTTTCTATAGGCTCTATTTTCTTCATACCATCTATTTGTTACAAGCTCTGTTTTCTACAGACTCCTACAGGCTCTGTTTTCTTCATACCGTCTATTTTCTACAAGCTTTATTTTCTTCTAATCGTTTAGTTGCTAGAGGCTCTATTTTCTTCTTACCATTTATTTGTGAGTGGCTTTGTGTTCTTCTTACTAGAGGATGCTCTGTTTAGACAAGTGGATTGATAGTCCTCCCAATCAATCAAGCAGTAACAAGTAATTAACTTTTTCTAAACATCATGTCAACCAAAGGAATAAAATATGCTCTTGTATTTTATGTGAAGGAAAAAGAAACATGAATTTTGTTGCAAAATATCAAGCAAAAGCTGATTGGTGATGTCAAAGTATCCCAGATATTGTAGACTGAACATTTTGCTTAGGACACAACCAACTTTTGCAACCCATGAAATATGATTCACCAAGTAAACTGCCTTTAAGATTAGACTCTGACACAAATCAGACATTTAAGAATTGGAGAAAAGCAATATATGGGAAATGATGGTGGATGAAGGTGATGAACTAAGTGAACATAAATTGTAAGCTCACACAAAGATAAAAAAAATAATAATAATAAAACAGAAACAATTATAGCAGTTACCTTACATGATACAAACAAATTTAAAAATTAAAAAGGAAAATTTACTGAGATCAAACAATTTCCAGTCAGAAATAGAAAAAAGGGAGAGAAAAGTTTTGTCACACTGACGAAAAGAAAAGAATAAGAAGAAGAAGACATGAGAATCAATTTCTTCTCTGACCTAAAACAACCTGAATAGGCAGCAAATTTTTGTGCAATTTACCATTTAAAAGTTCTTGAGGATTGGATTTTATTTGACAAATATTATTTAACAACACACAGAAAACATTTTGGTGTACCTGGAGTGGCAAATACATAAGCATCTTCTTCAATCATGTCTCCACTATTTAGCAAAAAACTGCTCACTGCTCACTGCTCCCTCATTGCTTAACTCGATCTTCTTTATTCGTGAATTAAGCTGTACTTCTCCACCTAGTGACTGAATAAGATGAACAATTGGCATTCAGAGTCTCTCAGGGGGGGTTGCCATCCAAAAAGGCCATATTTGAACCATGTTTCTCTTGTTGAACTATTTCACTCAATTCTAGCTCGGTTGTTTCAATGTTAAAAAGAAAATTTTTTAACAGGACATAAAGTAAAAATACTATATCCAGATTTATATAATGCCCTCCAACCCCGCTCCCAAAAAATATATCGTTAAGCGGTAGCAAGCTATTCCAGAGATTATGTATATGTCTCGAGTGAAATTGGAAGACAAGAGCCAATGAAATGAACAATTTCTGTTTCCTAGTAAAATACACCCACAATTAATGGGTTAGAAAAAGCACAGAAACAGATTTAAGTGGCACATAAAGGCAAGGAAACACTGATTCATCCCATGCCTCACATGTAATAGAGGGAAATGTGCTACTACATTGAACGAGAACGTAAACAAAGGGATAAGTCAAAGTTGACATCCTGATGGCAAATCTTTCTGCGCTTGAAAAATCATCACAGCATACAACTTCAGGTGCTCAAAATTGAGCCTCTTAATTTTCTTATGTGCTACATTTACTTATGCAAGAAAGATGCTAATTCTAGCATGAACAATAATTCCACCAAAAGATCATAAATGATATTCTCTTGCCATCTTATTAGACTACATGTGGTTTTCTCATAAAATCAACACGCAAAAGCAGGATGGATCAATGAGTAACCTGAAGAAACCGATTTGAAGCTATTAATATGTACTAAATTGACAGTTCATAAGGGTTAATGAAATTGAGTGCCTTTGACATTCCAATGAAGACCTCAGTAGTCACTTGATCTGATACACCCTAATAAAGAAAAGGGAGAAAAAAGTTTTAGTCATTTATCTTGAAATATTACACCAACTAACTATCGGCACAATGTCAAAGTCAATAAGACCAACCACATGATCTTGGACAAGTGCCATATCATTATGAATCACATCATCTTCCCCAGGTTGAATAAGATTTTCCCTCAAATCCAACTCCTTGTCATCTTCCAAGTAAGGCAATAGGTGCTTCAAATTCAACAAATCAATCTTGTAGGCATCATTATTTCATTATTCACCTTTTCAAGGACTTTGAGAGGACCGTTTGCTCAAGGCATACGCTTAGACTTCCTTTTGCTTGGAAATCTGTCTTTTTAAAGATGAATCCATACAAGATCACCTAGAACAAATTGAATTTATTTTCTCCCTTTATTGGCCACTTTCTCATAATTACATTTGGTTTTTCTATTTATTGTTTGACACTCTAATGCAAATTTTTAACTAATGTGGTTTTCTTTTTCCTATCCCAACATACTTAATCACTTGTTGGAAGCAATACTAACTCAAGTGGGATAATGGGATTAAATTTATAGACAACCTTGAAAGGAGAATGGTTAATTGCATTATGCACACTTTTATTATATGCAAATTCAACAAAAGTTAAGTAATCGTCATTATGAATATTGTGCTAGGTATATACATAAAAGTTATTTTCATGATCATTTTTGGATTGACTTATTATAGTGAAGGCAGAAGTCTTATAACAAGAAATGAAGTGGTAGTATCATTTTTAAGATAATGAACCATTTAAAAAAATTTAAGAAAAGCTAATTTAGATCAATAACTCTCATACTTAATGGACTTCAATGGATTTTGACTACAAAACATTTATCATGAAGTTAATTTCATGATCATTTTATGTAAATGACTAGTTATAATAAAAAGAGAAGCCTTAATGGAAAAAAAATGAAGTGATAGTTTCATATTTTAGGCAATGACCTATTTAAAGCTTATAAACAAGTTAATCAAGATCAATTTCTTCTATATTTAATGGATGTAGGCTACTAAAGGGTATTGATGTATTTGTTATAATGAATATAATGTTTGATATAAACGTAATAATTAATTTTGTTTGAATGTCTCCTTGCAAGAAAAGGAGAAGCCTTGTTAGTAAGAAATGAAGTAATAGTCTTATCTTTTAAAAATGAATCATGTAGACAATGTAAGAAAAGCTAACTAAGATCAATGACCCCCAAGTTTAATGGACTTCAACAGATTAAGACTACCAAAGGTGTATTGACATGGTTGTCGTAATGAATATAATGCCTAATGT
Source organism: Bruguiera gymnorhiza (assembly GCA_020883675.1). Classification (NCBI taxonomy): domain Eukaryota; kingdom Viridiplantae; phylum Streptophyta; class Magnoliopsida; order Malpighiales; family Rhizophoraceae; genus Bruguiera; species Bruguiera gymnorhiza. Next base: position 58,434 of record JAIRCJ010000316.1, read on the forward strand.
ATTGAATTTTATGATCATTTGTGTGAGTTACTCCATGCAAGGAAGGTTGAGGCCTTGCTCAAAAGAAATGAAATGACAATCTCATATTTTTAGCATTGAACCATTCAAACTATGAAAGAAAAGATAATTAAGATCAATGACTCCTTTATTTGATAGACTTCAATGGATTTAGACTATCAAAGGTGTATTCATGTAGTTGTCGCAATGATTACAATGCTTGGTGTATTGAAAAAAGTTAATTTTATGATCATTTTGGGTGAGTGACTCCTTGTAACAAAAGAAAACATCTTGTTCACAAGAAAAAAAGTGAAGATCTCTCTTATCTTTCAAGAAACAAACCATTCAAACTATATAAGAAAATCTAATCAAGGTCATTGACTTACATATTTGATGGACTTTAATTGATTTAGACTACCAAATATGTATTAACAAGGTTGTTGTACTTAATATAATATTTGGCGTAAAAACAAAAATTAATTTCATTATCATTTTATGTAGAGGAGTCATTACAAGTTAAGAGCACCAAAGGTGCGAGGATGTGTTGATCCTAATTAAAATAATATCTGGTATGAATACAAAAGTAAATTTTATGATTATTTTATGTGAATGACTCTCTATAATGAAAGGCCATACTGGCAAGAAATAAAATGATGATTTCATTTGTTAGGCAATGAATTTTTCAAACCTTGTTAAAAATGCTATTCAAGATTAGTGTCTCCCTTGTTTAATAGAATACAATGGATTTAAAGTACTAAAGGTGTAATTATGTACTTGTCACAAAGAATCTAATGTTTAGTGTAGACACAAAAGTTAATTTTATAATCATTTTGTATAAATAACTTTGTACAACAAAAGGATAAGCCTTTTTCAGTAAGAAATAAGTTACTGTAAAATTTTCAAGCAATGAACAATTCAAATAATGTAAGAAAGTTAATCAAAATTGATGATTCCTTTGTTTAAAGGAATTTAATGAATTTATAATACAAAAGTGTAACGACATGCTTAATCCAATCACTCCTAAATTTAATGGAACTTTTCAAATTAAGAAAAGTTAATCATTATCACTGACTCATTTGTTTAATTGAGTTTAATGGATTCAGAGTACCATAATGATGTGCCCAAAAATCAGAGACCTACTTGTATTTGTATTTAGAGCAATTTAAAGTAATGATTGTTTTGTTTAAGACAGTTTTTTATGATTTGATGAAAAGAAATAAAATAAAAAGAAAAACTAGTAGTCGCTTGTTTTATAAGAAATTCACCACAAATAAGAAGAAATTAGTTTAATTTGCCATACCCTTGGAGAGAAGAAGGAAAAGTGATAAGAATTAGTTGTTAATTCTTTACTACACAAATCAATTAATTAGATAAGAATTAGGGTAAAATGCAAGTTGCACTTTTATAGTGCAAGTTACACTGTAAAATAGGAAAAGTAAGGCTATTACTAATTAGCTACAAAATAAGTTATAAAATAAAACTTAAAATATAGGAAATGAATACATATGAGCTAAGTTTTAAAACCTATTAATTAAGAGCCCAAACTAATATAAACTAATTAAAATAAAAAAAATAAATTAGAAATAAACTTTTGCGATTACTTTAATCCAAGCAGACTCATACATGTCTAATCCTTTAAGTAAGTGAACAATATGATCAATATGGTCTTTAACTCTTTTGCTTTGGCCTCTATACTCTCCATATTTATTGTATTTTCCTTAAAAAGTAATTCTAGGTTTTTTGAAAATGCTTAACCCTTAAATGAGTAATTGACCTAAAATTATGAACCACATGATCTTAGGTAGTCCCCATATCACCCTAAATCACATCATCTTCCTTAAGTTGAATAGATTTGCCCTTAAATCTAAGTCCTTGCTATTCTCCAAGTAAGGCAATAGATCCCTCACATTGAATTTCCAAATACATTATATTCACTTAGCAAATCAATCAAGTAGGCATTGTCATTCACCTTTTCTATCACTTTGAAAAGACCATCTATTTAAGGCATGAGTTTGGACTTTTGTTATGTTTGGAAATTTCCCATTTGAAGATGAATCCACAAAAGATCACTTTTAACATTTCAACTTACACATTTGCTTGCTGATGACAAGTATGCTAAAGAGCAACCTCGTGGCAAGTTTCTTTCACAAGGTCTTTTAAAAGTAACTCAAGAACTCAGCATCTCTATTAGAAACTATACTTTTTGGTAATCCATACAATCTTGCAATTTCTTGAAAGAACAAATTTGCCACATGAGAATCATTGATGGTTTTGTGACAAGGTACAAAGTGAGATATCTTTGAGAACCTACCAATAAACCCTTATAACAAGTCCCTCACTCTTTTTATCCTCAACACCCAAGTTGAAATCCCATACTCACATCAACCCAAGGCTAATTCAAAATAGGTAATGGCATATACAACCTATAAGTAACCTTTTTACCCTTTGCCTTTTTATAAGTCACGCACATCTCTAATCATCCCCTTTCATTAAAAATGTTCTTTAACTAGCATTAAAGTCTTCTTTTCACCAAAGTGTTTAACTAAACCTCCACCATGCGCCTCCCTTACTTTAAAGTTCCTTAATAGATCTTTTAGGAATATAACAGCCTTCAGATTTAAATGCACCTCTCATGCCTATAAAAGCCATTAATTGCCCTTGCCCCTTTTTTCCACAAGCTAAGTAAATAGAAAGTATAGTTTGGATATCCAAATATTGATCTTAATCAATTCAAAACTCATAACTTAGTATTTAATAATGAGATTAGAGCATACCCTTCATGAATAATAGTTAGTATAACATTTACATTTCCTTTTGGGTACTTGATGACATAGGGAAAGACCTTTGAAGAGCTTCCACCCATTAGCATGCCTTTTATTCAACTCACTTTTCCCTTCCCAAATGCTTAAGGTTCATGATTTGTGTGAATAACAAACTCCTTTGCAACAAGTAGTGTTGTTAAGTCTTTAAAGCTAAAATTAGTGCATAGAACTCTTTATCATATATTGAATACTTTAGGCTTGCTCACTTAACTCCTCACTCAAATAGCTATAGGACGTTTATCGTACATAAGAACAACCTTAATTTCCACTCTTAAAGCATCACACTCCACTTCAAAGTCTTTGAAAAATCACAACTTCTCCTTAATCAGCTAAAACTCATTTGGGTAACCTTATTCACCTAAAGTCATCACCTTTCTTGATACATTAAATCAAAGGAGAAAGAATAATGCTAAATTTTTTTTACAGACCACTTATAAAAGGATGCTAACCTATGGAAACTCTTTACCTTTAAAAAACTAGCAAGTACAATCCACTCCTTAATGGCCTTCANTCCATATTTATTGTATTTTCCTTAAAAAGTAATTCTAGGGTTTTTTTGAAAATTCTTAACCCTTAAATGAGTAATTGACCTAAAATTATGAACCACATGATCTTAAGTAGTCCCATATCACCCTAATTCACATCATCTTCCTTAAGTTGAATAAGATTTGCCCTAAATCTAAGTCTTTGCTATTCTCCAAGTAAGGCAATAGATCCTCACATTGAATTTTCAAATACATTATATTCACTTAGCAAATCAATCAAGTAGGCATTGTCATTCACCTTTTCTAGCAACTTTGAAAGACCATCTATTTAAGGCATGAGTTTGGACTTTTGTTATGTTTGGAAATCTCCCATTTGAAGATGAATCACAAAAGATCACTTTTAACATTTCAACTTACACATTTGCTTGCTGATGACAAGTTATGCTAAAGAGCAACCTCGTGGCAAGTTTCTTTCACAAGGTCTTTTAAAAGTGACTCAAGAACTCAACATCTCTATTAGAAACTATACTTTTTGGTAATCCATACAATCTTGCAATTTCTTGAAAGAACAAATTTGCCACATGAGAATCATTGATGGTTTGTGACAAGGTGCAAAGTGAGATATCTTTGAGAACCTACCAATAACCCCTATAACCAAATCCTTCACTCTTTTTATCCTCAACAACCCAAGTTGAAATCCATACTCACATCAACCCAAGGCTAATTCAAAATAGGTAATGGCATATACAACCTATAAGTAACCTTTTTTACCCTTTGCCTTTTTATAAGTCACGCACATCTCTAATCATCCCCTTTCATTAAAAATGTTCTTTAACTAGCATTAAAGTCTTCTTTTCACCAAAGTGTTTAAACTAAACCTCCACCATGCGCCTCCTTACTTAAAGTCCCTTAATAGATCTTTTAGGAATATAAAGCCTTCAGATTTAAAAATGCACCTTTTCATGCCTATAAAAGCCATTAATTGCCCTTGCCCCTTTTTCACAAGCTAAGTAAATAGAAGTATAGTTTGGATTATCCAAATATTGACTCTTAATCAATTCAAAACTCATTAACTTAGTATTTAATAATGAGATTAGAGCATACCTTCATGATAATGTATTATAACATTTACATTTCCTTTTTGGTACTTGATGACATAGGGAAAGACCTTTAAGAGCTCCACCCATTTAGCATGCCTTTTATTCAACTCACTTTTCCCTTCCAAATGCTTCAAGGATTCATGATTTGTGTGAATAACAAACTCCTTTGGCAACAAGTAGTGTTGTTAAGTCTTTAAAGCTAAAATTAGTGCATAGAACTCTTTATCATATATTGAATACTTTAGGCTTCCTCCACCTAACTCCTCACTCAAATAGGCTATAGGACGTTTATCGTACATAAGAACAACCTTAATTTCCACTCTTAAAGCATCACACTCCACTTCAAAAGTCTTTGAAAAATCACAACTTCTCCTTAATCAGCTCAAAACTCATTTGGGTAACCTTATTCCACCTAAAGTCATCACCTTTCTTGATACATTAAATCAAAGGAGAAAGAATAATGCTAAATTTTTTTTACAGACCACTTATAAAAGGATGCTAACCTATGGAAACTCTTTACCTTTAAAAAACTAGCAAGTACAATCCACTCCTTAATGGCCTTCACTTTCTCTCCATCAACTTTACCCCCATGTTGTTAAACTACATAATTGAGAAAGATGACTCTATCTTAGAAAAACTAACACTTCTTTAAGTTGCAAAACAACTTTTGTTGTAGTACTTTAAAGATTTCCCTAAGGTGTTATACATGCTCATCATGATTCCTACTATAAATTAAAATATCATCAAAATAAACCACAATAAATCTACTAATAAACTTATGAAGCACATGATACATCAATAACATAAAAGTACTTGGTGTATTGGACAAACCAAATGGCATGACTAGCCAATCATACAATCCACACATTATCTTGAATACAATTATCTAATTATCCCCTTCCTTCATTCAAATTTGATGAAAACCATTCTTCAAATCTACCTTTGAAAACACTTTAGAACCATGCAACTCATAAACATATCATCCAACTTAGGAATAGGATAACAATACTTTACCATTATTATATTTATCACTTGACTATCCTTACACATTCTTATAATACTATCCTTCTTTGGCATTAATAAGGCTGGTACCTAATAATGGCTCATTGATTCCCTCACATAACCCTTCAACAACAACTTGATCACTTATTGTTGCAACTTCTTAGCTTCCTTTAGACTAGTTTTATAGGTTGGCCGATTAGGTGAGTAGCTATTAAGATAAGATCAATTTGATGTTTAATCCTTCTAATTAGTGATAGCCCTTTTGGTAACTTTTCTATAAACATATCAGTAAATTCTTTAAAAATTTTCTCAATTTATGGTGGAAATGAATTTTTCTCATCTAACATTGCTTCCTTCACTATTAGCATTAGAACAAGGCTAGAAATGGACAAGACTTGCTCTAGTCATCCTTTTATCACAAACAAGCCATCTTTCTTTCCTTTTTCACAAAAAAATAGTCTCTTTGCACTTGTTGTAGACTAAGAGGAGTTAAAACTATGTTTTTTCCATCCTTAACAAAAGAATGGGTGTTTTTAAATCCATCATGTATAACCCTCCTATTATATTGCCATAGTCTCCCTAAAAGCAAGTGGCTTGCACTCATTGGAACCACATCGCACATCACCTCATCCTTGTATGATTTTCTAATAGTAAATGGCACCAAAACCTATTGTGTAACCCTTACTTCATTTGTTATCATTCAACCATTGTAGCTTATATGGGTGGGGATGTTTTATTGTTGCTAAGTTCAACATTTCCACCAAAATAATGGAAGCAACATTGGAGTAGCTCCCACCATCTATAATCACTCCATATGCCTATGCCAAAGACATTTAAAGCATTTAGTTTCTTGGCTTTTTTTGGAGGTTTTGGATCATTGATTTTCTCTTTTTTCTTAACTAAACCTAGTAGTTGTTTATTAAAGGTCTCTTTTTTTGTCCATTTTGCACTCTAATTATAATTAAACCATGGAAGGGTGGAAATTGAGTTGGTTGGCTTGTTACCAATCTACCATGACGCACTTTACTTATTTGTACCATACTTAAGCTATCTCTCCATCATAATAGTAAGCTTAATCACATCATCTAAAACTACAAAGGATTGTAACTCCTTGTATTTGTGATCTCTCTATTTAGCTCTTCTAAGAACCTCGTAATGGTATTCTCTTAAGGTTCCTATATTGCACTTCTCATCATCAGTATTTCAAATTTTTTAACATAAGCTTCAAAATAGATGTACCCTTGCCTAAGACTTTACAACCTAATGTATAATTCTTAACTATAATATTCAAGAATAAAATAGTTTTGCATTAATCTCTTTATAACTCTCCAACGTTTAATTTCCTCTTAGCTATCTCTCCTTCATTATGTTTGAATTTCCTCCACCATAAATTGGCATAATTTGTGAATTGAAGAGCAACAAGTTTTTATTTTCTAACCTCAATATAATCTCAACACTTGAATTACTTTTCCATTCATTGCACCCATTCCAAATACTTCTCGAGTGAAAGGGTTCCTTTTAATGGTGAAATTTTCATTTTTATGTTGTTTCTTAGATTCCATTACTACCTCCTTCTTGTTTTTCCACATTATTGTTTATTTTGAGCTCATCTCCATCTCCCATAGCATCACAAATAACCCATTTTGGTGCTTGATGCTCACGTTGCTATGGGGGTTGGTGCATAACCATTCTTTTAATAACCTGAGTCAATTGATTAAGTTGTTCTGACATCTCCTCTTATATTCATTGGAGCCCTATAATTTGAGTTTGTTACAAAGAAAGTTCTTTTGGTACATTTTTCCTTACCATGATTTAAATGTAGTTGGTTTAAGGTAAAAATCACTCAACTCACATGCTTCTCTTTAGTGCTCCCTTACATATTTCACTCAATATCACAAGTACACACAACCTAGAACTTTAATACCAATATGATGTGCCTAAGAATCATAAACCTACTTGTATTTGTCTTTAAGAAAATTTAAATTAATGACTTTTTTGTTTAAGGATGCTCATGATTTGACAAAAAGAAATAAAATGAAAAGAAAATCTAGTAGCTCCTTGTTTGATAAGAAATTCACCATAAATAAGAATAAACTAGTTTGATTTGCTACAACCTTAGATAAAAGAAGGAAGAGTGATAAAAACTAGATATTAATTTGCTACTAAACAAATAAATTACTTAGATAAAAATTAGGGTAATATGTAAGTTGCACTTTTAATAATATTCTCCAAAATGTTTTTTAATCCCTTAAATAAGGAACAATGTTAAAAAGTAGCTAATATATCTATAAAATAGGAAAATTAGGGCTGTTATTAATTAACTACAAAATAGGCTATAAAATATAACTTAAAATATAGAAAATAAATACATATAGGTTGGGTTGTACACTATGATTGATTAAGAGCCCAAACCAACATAAACTAATTAAAATAAGAAGAAATAAGATAGAAATAAACTCTTGCAATCACTCTAATCTAAATAGTCCATTCATGCCTAATCCTCCATACAAGTGAGCAATGTGATCAATGCAATCTCTAACTTTTTTGCTTTGGCCTTTAGACTCTCCATACACATTGTATTCTCCATAAGAAGCAATTTTAGGGTTATTTGAATATCTTGGCCCTTGAAAGAGTGATTGACCCAAAACTATGAGTTGTATGATCTTGGGTAACCCCCAAATCACCATGAATCACATCAGTACAACCTTATGTTCAGGTTATGCATGACATTTCACATTATCCTCTATATTGTAGAACTTAATTGGAACTAAATTATGGCAAAGTATCATTTTTCCTCATGTTAAATTACTTCCCATGTAATAGGTATACAAGGTTTTTAATGCTATGTTGGGTACGGTCTAAAATACATCAAATTAAAACCATTACCTAATTGGAAAAGTGCGACAAAGTTTATATGCAGGCCCACCATAAACCCATATATCATGTTTTTTAGAAAAGGTGATAATGTTACGAAGAGTGAGTAATTTTTTTGTGAGGTTACTAAATTGCACTCATTTGTATCAATCTAATTTTTTCAATGGTTGGATACTAATAATCATCTATATATCTATTAATATTGCTAAACCTGGCAGAATGATATTCATTCTGGGAAATTCTGCGGGCCAAAAATGATATACACTGCAGCATTTCGCTAGATTTAGTTTTATCTCAGCAGAGTCCTATGGTTTCTAGTGTTTGGTTACTCGTTTAGTAGTAATCTTCATGGTTTGTTATAAAGCATGGCCAATTCAACAACACCAAGATATATTTAAAGAATTGTATAACTAAATAAAATATTCCACTATTTAGAATTTTAAAATCGACTAGGGATAAATAAATTGTCAATAATTTTTAGAATTATAATTTTGCAATTTTCCTGATTGTCTGCTTTGCGTCAATGCAATTTGAAATGATTTATAGAATTCTTGTCTTTAAACAAATTACATAGGAAAAAGGAAAAGCAACGCACTTTAATAAGATGGTTCCGCACTCCCATGTCCCATATAGGGATATATGCTTAACACAACATTGAAACCTGAGATTGCTATTTATAGTATTCATCCACTAAAGTGTATTTCATGCAATTGAGTCCATTAATTGTATTTTTGTTCAATTAACATATTTAAATATTGAATTTTTCTCACTTATCAAATCAAATGACATTAACAATAGATTTAAAAATCAAAAGATTGCATTTTCCCAATTTTTAGAATTATAAAATCTGCTACGTATAAATGAATTGTCAATATTCCGTTAAATTTAAATTTTGCAATTTTCTGAATTCTCTCCTTTGCCTCAATACAATTTGAAATAATTTATATAATCTTTAGGCAAATTACTTAAGAGAAAGCACAAGCAATGGGCTGTAATAAGAAGGTTGTGCACTCTCATCTAAGGATATATGCTTAATAGAACATTGAAACTTGGGATTGCTATTTATAGTATTTATCCACTAAAGTGTATTTTATGCAATTGAGTCCATTACTTGTATTTTTGTTCAATTAACTTATTCAAATATTGTATTTTTCTCACTAATCAAATCAAACAACATTAACCCCAAATTTAAAAATCAAAATATTGCATTTTTGCAATTTTTAGAATTTTCAAGTCTGCTAGGTATAAATAAATTGTCAATAATCTGTAGAACTATAATTTTTCAATTTTCCAAATTATCTGCTTTGCCTCAATACAATTTGAAATGATTTATAGAATTCTTGTCTTTAGACAAATTACATAGGAAAAAGGAAAAGCAATGGACTTTAATAAGAAGGTTTCACACTACCATATAGGGATATATGCTTAACACAACATTGAAACCTGGAATTGCTATTTATAATATTATTCCACTAAAGTGTATTTTATACAATTAAGTCCATTACTTGTATTTTTGTTCAATTAACATATTCAAATATTGTATTTTTCTCACTAATCAAATCAAACGACATTAAAAATAAATTTGAAAATCAAAATATTACAATTTTGCAATTTTTAGAATTATAAAATCTGCTAGGTATAAATGAATTGTCAATACTTCGTTGAATTTCAATTTTACAATTTTCTTAATTGTCTCCTTTTGACTCAATGCAATTTGAAATGATTTATATAATCTTTAAGCCAAATTATTTAAGAGAAAGCAAAAGCAATGGACTGTAATAAGAAAGTTGTGCACTCCCATCTAGGGATATATGCTTAACACAACATTGAAACTTGGGATTGCTATTTATAGTATTCATCCACTAAAGTGTATTATATGCAATTGAGTCCATTACTTGTATTTTTGTTCAATTAACTTATTCAAATTTTGTATTTTTCACACCAATCAAATCAAACGACATTAACAACAAATTTAAAAATCAAAAAATTACATTTTTGCAATTTTTAGAATTTTAAAATTTGCTAGGGATAAATAGATTGTCAATAATCTGTATAATTATAATTTTGCAATTTTCTTAATTGTTTGCTTTGCCTCAATGCAATTTGAAATAATTTATAGAATTCTAAGTCTTCAGATAAATTACCTAGGAAAAAGGAAAAGCAATGGACTCTAATAAGAGGGTTCCGCACTCCTATATAAGGACATATGCTTAACACAACATTGAAACCTAGGATTGCTATTTATAATATTCATCGACTAAAGTGCATTTTATGCAATTGAGTCCATTACTTGTATTTTTGTTCAATTAACTTATTCAAATATTTTATTTTTCTCACTAATCAAATCAAATGACATTAACAATAAATTTAAAAATCAAAAGATTGCATTTTTGCAATTTTTAGAATTATAAAATCTGCTACGTATAAATGAATTGTCAATATTCTGTTGAATTTAAATTTTGCAATTTTCTGAATTCTCTCCTTTGCCTTAATACAATTTGAAATAATTTATATAATCTTTAGGCAAATTACTTAAGAGAAAGTAAAAGCAATGGGCTGTAATAAGAAAGTTGTGCACTCCCATCTAGGGATATATGCTTAATAGAACATTGAAACTTGGGATTGCTATTTATAGTATTCATCCACTAAATTGTATTTTATGAAATTGAGTCCATTACTTGTATTTTTGTTCAATTAGCTTATTCAAATATTGTATTTTTCTCACCAATCAAATCAAACGACATTAACAACAAATTTAAAAATCAAAAAATTGCATTTTTTTAATTTTTAGAATTTTAAAATCTGTTAGGGATTAATAAATTTTCAATAATCTGTAGAATTATAATTTTGCAATTTTTTTAATTGTTTGCTTTGCCTCAATGCAATTCGAAATGATTTATAGAATTCTTGTCTTCAGACAAATTACTTAAGAAAAAGGAAAAGCAATAGACTTTAATAACAATGTTCCGCACTCCCATATAGGGATATATGCTTAACACAACATTGAAACCTAGGATTACTATTTATAATATTCATCCACTAAAGTGTATTTTATGCAATTGAGTCCATTACTTGTATTTTTGTTCAATTAACTTATTCAAATATTACATTTTTTTCACCAATCAAAATCAAACGACATTAACCCCAAATTTAAAAATCAAAATATTGCATTTTTGCAATTTTTAGAATTTTAAAATTAGTAGGCATAAATAAATTGTCAATAATCTGTAGAATTATAATTTTGCAATTTTCTTAATTGTCTGCTTTGCCTATATGCAATTTGAAATGATTTATAGAATTCTTGTCTTCAAACAAATTACTTTGGAAAAAGGAAAAGCAATGGACTCTAATAAAAAGGTTCCGCACTCTGATATAGGGATATATGCTTAACACAACATTATAACCTAGGATTTTCAATAATTTGTAGAATTATAATTTTTCAATTTTCTTAATTTTCTACTTTGCCTCAATGCAATTTGAAATGATTTATAGAATTCTTCTCTCCAGACAAATTACATAGGAAAAAGGAAAATCAATGGACTCTAATAAGAAGGTTTCGCACTCCCATCTAGGGATATATGCTTAACATAACATTGGAACCTGGGATTGTTATTTATAATATTCATCCACTAAAGTGTATTTTATGTAATGGAGTCCATTACTTGTATTTTTATTCAATTAACTTATTCAAATATTGTATTTTTCTCACCAATCAAATCAAACGACATTAACAATAAATTTAAAAATCAAAATATTGCATTTTTTCAATTTTTAGAATTATAAAATCTGCTAGGGATAAATGAATTATCAATACTCCGTTGAATTTAAATTTTGCAATTTTCTGAATTGTCTCCTCTGACTCAATACAATTTGAAATGATTTATATAATCTTCAAGCAAATTACTTAAGAGAAAGCAAAAGAAATGGACTGTAATAAGAAGGTTCTACACTCTCATCTAAGGATATATGGTTAACATAACATTGAAACTTGGGATTGTTATTTATAGTATTCATCCACTAAAGTGTATTTTATGCAATTAAGTCTATTACTTGAGTTGTTGTTCAATTGACTTATTCAAATATTGTACTTTTCTCACCAATCTAATCAAACAACATTAACAATAAATGTAAAAATCAAAATACTGAATTTTTCCAATTTTTAGAATTTTAAAATCTACTAGGAATAAATGAATTGTCAATAATCTATAGAATTATAATTTTGCTATTTTCTTAATTTTCTGCTCTACCTCAATGCAATTTGAAATGATTTATAGAATTCTTGTCTTCAGACAAATTACTTAAGTAAAAGGAAAAGCAAAGGATTCTAATATGATGGATCCACACTCCCATCTAGGGATATATGCTTCACACAACCTTGAAACTTGAGATTGCTATTTATAATTTTCATCAACTAAAGTGTTTTTTAAGCAATTAAGTCCATAACATATTCAAGTATTATATTTTTCTCACCAATTAAATCAAATGACTTTAACAATAAATTTAAAAATCAAAATATTTCAATTTTGCAATTTTTAGAATTTTAAAATCTGCTAAGAATAAATAAATTGTCAATACTCTGTTGAATTTAAATTTTACAATTTTCTTAATTGTCTCCTTTGACTCAACGCAATTTGAAAGGATTTATATAATCTTCAGGCAAATTACTTAAGAAAAAGCAAACGCAATGGACTCTAATAAAAAGGTTCCGCACTCTCACATAAGAATATATGCTTAACACATCATTAAAACCTGGGAATGCTATTTATAGTATTCATCCACTAAAGTGTATTTTATGCAATTGAGTCCATTACTTGTATTTTTGTTCAATTAACTTATTCAAATATTGTATTTTTCTCACCAATCAAATCAAATGATATTGACAACAAATTTAAAAATCAAAATATTGCATTTTTGAAATTTTTAGAATTTTTAAATTTGATAAGGATAAATAAATTGTCAATAATCTGTAGAATTATAATTTTGCAATTTTCTTAATTGTATGCTTTGCCTCAAAGCAATTTGAAATGATTTATAGAATTCTTGTCTTAGGACAAATTACTTATGAAAAAGGAAAAGCAATGGACACTAATAAGAAGGTTCCGCACACCCTTATAGGGATATATACTTAACATAACATTGGAACCTGGGATTGCTATTTATAATATTCATCCACTAAAGTGTATTTCATGCAATTGAGTCTATTACTTGTATTTTTGTTCAATTAACTTATTCAAATATTGTATTTTTCTCACTAATCAAATCAAACGACATTAACAATAAATTCAAAAATCAAAATATTGCATTTTTGCAATTTTTAATATTATAAAATCTGCTAGGTATAAATGAATTATCAATACTCTGTTGAATTTAAATTTTACAATTTTCTGAATTGTCTCCTTTGACTCAATGCAATTTGAAATGATTTAAATCATTTTAAGGGAAATTACTTAAGAGAAAGCAAAAGCAATTGACTGTAATAAGAAGGTTCTACACTCTCATCTAGGGATATATGCTTAACACAATATTGAAATTTGGGATTGCTATTTATACTATTCATCCACTAAAATGTATTTTATGCAATGGAGTCCATTACTTGTATTTTTGTTCAATTAACTTATTCAAATATTGTGTTTTTCTCACCAATCAAATCAAACAACATTGATAACAAATTTAAAAATTAAAATATTACATTTTTGCAATTTTTAGAATTTTAAAATCTACTAGGGATAATTAAATTGTCAATAATCTAGAGAATTATAATTTTGCAATTTTCTTAATTATCTGCTTTGCCTCAATGCAATTTGAAATGATTTATAGAATTCTTGTCTTCAAACAAATTACATAGGAAAAAGGAAAAGCAATGGACTCTAATAAGAAGGTTCTGCACTCCCATATAGGGATATATGCTTAACACAACATTGAAATTTGGCATTGCTATTTACAATATTCATCCACTAAAGTGTATTTTATGCAATTGAGTCCATTACTTGTCTTTTTGTTCAATTAACATATTGAAATATTATATTTTTCTCACCAATCAAATCAAACGACATTAATAATAAATTTAAAAATCAAAATATTGCAATTTTGCAATTTTTGAAATTTTAAATTATGCTAAGGATAAATGAAATGTCAATACTTTGTAGAATCTAAATTTTGCAATTTTTTGAATGGTCTCCTTCAACTCAATGCAATTTAAAATGATTTATATAATCTTCAGGAAAATTACTTAAGAAAAAAGAAAAGTAATGGACTGTAACATAAAGGTTTTGCTCTATCATCTAAGGATATATGCTTAACACAATATTGAAATTTGGGGTTGCTATTTATAATATTCATCCACTAAAGTGTATTTTATGCAATTGAGTCAATTACATGTCTTTTTGTTCAATTAACATATTCAAATATTATATTTTTCTCACCAATCAAATCAAACGACATTAACAATAAATTTAAAAATCAAAATATTACACTTTTGCATGTTTTGAAATTTTAAAATCTGCTAGGGATAAATAAATTGTCAATAATTTGTAGAATTACAATTTTTCAATTTTCTTAATTTTATGCTTTGCCTCAAAGCAATTTGAAATGATGTATAAGATTCTTCTCTTCAGACAAATTACATAGGAAAAAGGAACAACAATGAACTCTAATAAGAAAGTCTCACACTCCCATATAGGGATATATGCTTAACACAACATTGAAAGCTAGGATTCCTATTTATAATATTCACCCTCTAGAGTGTATTTTATGCAATTGAGTCCATTACTTGTATTTTTCTTCAATTAATATATTCAAATATTGTATTTTTCTCACCAATCAAATCTAACGACATTAACAATACATTTAAAAAACAAAATATTGCATTTTTGCAAGTTTTAGAATTATAAAATTTGCTAGTTTTAAATGAATTGTCAATACTCCGTTGAATTTAAATTTTGCAATTTTCTGAATTGTCTCCTTTGACTCAATGCAATTTGAAAGGATTTAAACAATTTTTAGGCAAATTACTTAAGAGAAAGCAAAAGTAATGGACTGTAATAAGAAGGTTCTGCACTCCCATCAAGAGATATATGCTTAACACCATATTGAATCTTGGGATTGCTATTTATAGTATTCATCCACTAAAATGTATTTTATGCAATTGGGTCCATTATTTGTATTTTTGTTCAATTAACTTATTCAAATATTGTATTTTTCTCACTAATCAAATCAAACGACATTAACAACAAATTTAAAAATCAAAATATTGCGCTTTTGCAATTTTTGAAATTTTAAAATATGCTAGGGATAAATGAATTGTTAATACTCTATTGAATCTAACTTTTGCAATTTTTTGAATTGTCTCCTATGACTCAATGCAATTTGAAATGATTTATATAATCTTCAGGCAAAATACTTAAGAAAAAGGAAAAGTAATGGACTGTAATAAGAAGGTTCTACTCTGCCATGTAGGAATATATGCTTAACACAATATTGAAATTTGGGATTGCTATTTATAATATTCATCCACTAAAGTGTATTTTACGGAATGGAGTCCATTACTTGTATTTTTGTTCTATTAACTTATTCAAATATATTATTTTTCTCACCAATCAAATCAAACAACATTGACAACAAATTTAAAAACCAAAATATTGCATTTTTGCAATTTTTAGAATTTCAAAATCTACTAGGGATAAATAAATTGTCAAAAATCTACAGAATTATAATTTTGCAATTTTCTTAATTGTCTCCTTTGCGTCAATGCAATTTGAAAAGATTTATAGGATTCTTGTCTTTAGACAAATTACTTAGGAAAAAGGAAAAGCAATGGTGTCTAATAAGAAGGTTTCACACTCCCATCTAGGGATAAGTGCTTAACACAACATTGAAACTTGAGATTGCTATTTATAACATTCATCCACTAAAGTGTTTTTTATGTAAATGAGTGCATTACTTGTATTTTTGTTCAATTAACATATTCAAATATTATATTTTTCACATATTATATTTTTCTCACCTATTAAATCAAACGACTTTAATAATAAATTTAAAAATCAAAATATTCCAATTTTGTAATTTTTAGAATTTTAAAATCTGCTAGGGATAAATGAATTGTCAATACTCTATTAAATTTAAATTTTGCAATTTTTTGAATTGTCTCCTTTGACTCAACGCAATTTGAAAGGATTTATATAATATTCAAACAAATTACTTAGGAAAAAGGAAAAGCAATGGACTCTAATAAGAAGGTTCCACACTCCCATCTAGGGATATATTCTTAAGACAACATTGAAACCTAGGATTGCTATTTATAATATTCATCCACTAAAGTCTATTTTATGCAATGGAGTCCATTACTTGTATTTTTGTTCAATTAACATATTCAAATATTGTCTTTTTCTCACCAACCAAATCAAACGACATTAACAATAAATTTAATAATCAAAATATTGCATTTTTGCAATTTTTAGAATTATAAAATTTGCTAGGTATAAATGAATTTTCAATACTCCATTGAATTTAAATTTTGCAATTTTCTGAATTGTCTCCTTTGACTCAATGCAATTTGAAATGATTTAAATAATTTTCAGGCAAATTACTTAAGGGAAAGCAAAAGCAATAGATTGTAATAAGAAGGTTCTATACTCTCATCTGGGGATATATGCTTAACACAACATTGAAACTTGGGATTCCTATTTATAGTATTCATCCACTAAAGTGTATTTTATGCAATGGAGTCCATTATTTCTATTTTTGTTCAATTAACTTATGCAAATATTGTATTTTTCTCACCAATCAAATCAAACGACATTAACAACAAATTTAAAAATCAAAATATTGCATTTTTGCAATTTTTAGCACTTTAAAATCTGCTAGGGATAAATAAATTGTCAATAATCTGTAGAATTATAATTTTGCAATTTTCTTAATTTTCTGCTTTGCCTCAATGCAATTTGAAATGATTTATAGGATTCCTGTCTTTAGACAAATTACTTAGGAAAAAAGAAAAGCAATGGAGTCTAATAAGAAGGTTCCGCACTCCCATATAGGGATAAGTGCTTAACACAACATTGAAACCTGAAACTGCTATTTATAACATTCATCCACTAAAGTGTTTTTTATGCAAATGAGTGCATTACTTGTATTTTTGTTCAATTAACATATTCAAATATTATATTTTTCACATATTATATTTTTCTCACCAATTAAATCAAACGACTTTAACAATAAACTTAAAAATCAAAATATTTCAATTTTGCAATTTTTAGAATTTTAAAATCTGCTAGGGATAAATGAATTGTCAGTACTCTGTTGAATTTAAATTTTGCAATTTTTGAATTGTCTCTTTTGACTCAATGCAATTTGCAAGGATTTATATAATATTCAAACAAATTACTTCGGAAAAAGGAAAAGCAATGGACTTTAATAAGAAGGTTCCGCACTCCCATCTAGGGATATATTCTTAACACAACATTGAAACCTGACATTGCTATTTATAATATTCATCCACTAAAGTGTATTTTATGCAATTGAGTCCATTACTTGTATTTTCGTTCAATTAACATATTCAAATATTGTATTTTTCTCACCAATCAAATCAAACGACAATAACAATAAATTTAATAATCAAAATATTGCATTTTTGCAATTTATAGTATTTTCAAATTTACTAGCGATAAATAAATTGTCAATAATCTGTTGAATTTCAATTTTGTAATTTTCTTAATTGTCTCCTTTGCCTCAAGCAAATTACTTAAGAAACAGCAAAAGTAATAGATTGTAATAAGAAGGTTATGCACTCCTATCTAGAGATATATGCTTAACACAACATTGAAATTTGGGGTTACTATTTATAATATTCATCCTTTAAATTGTATTTTACGGAATGGTGTCCATTACTTGTATTTTTGTTCTATTAACATATTCAAATATTTTATTTTCCTCACCAATCAAATCAAATGACATTGACAACAAATTTTAAAATCAAAATGTTGCATTTTTTCAATTTTTAGAATTTTAAAATCTACTAGGGATAAATAAAATGTCAATAATCTATAGAATTATAATTTTCAATTTTCTTAATTTTCTACTTTGCCTCAATGCAATTTAAATGATTTATACAATTCTTGTCTTTAGACAAATTACATAGGAAAAAGGAAAAACAATGAAATCTAATAAGAAGGTTCCGCACTCCCATCTAGGGATATATGCTTAACATAACAATAAAACGTGGGATTGTTATTTATAATATTCATCCACTAAAGTGTATTTTATGCAATGGAGTCCATTACTTGTATTTTTGTTCAATTAACTTATTCAAATATTGTATTTTTCCCACTAATCAAATCAAACGACATTAACAACAAATTTAAAAATCAAAATATTGCATTTTTGCAATTTATAAAATTTTCAAATTTTCTAGGGATAAATAAATTGTCAATAATCTTTTGAATTTAAATTTTGCAATTTTCTTAATTGTCAATAATTTGTAGAATTATAATTTTGCAATTTTCTTAATTGTTTGCTTTGCCTCAATGCAATTTGAAATGATTTAGAGAATTCTTATCTCTAGACAAATTACTTAGGAAAAAGGAAAAGCAATGTACCTCGTAATAAGAAGGTTTCGCACTCCCATATAGGATATGTGCTTAACACAACAATTGAACCCTGGGATTGCTATTTATAGTACTCATCCACAAAAAGTGTATTTTATGCAATTGAGTCCATTACTTGTATTTTCGTTCAATTAACTTATTCAATATTGTATTTTCTCACAATCGAATCAAACACATTACAAAAATTTAAAAAATCAAAATATTGCATTTTTGCAATTTATAAATTTCAAATTTGCGAGGGATAATAAATTGTCATATCTTTTGAATTCTAAATTTGCAATTTTCTTAATTGTTCCTTTGGCCCAATGGAATTTGAAATGATACTATAGAATTCTTGTAT